>VZTL01074549.1:6258-31146 GCA_013400535.1 Scopus umbretta
CCACAAAAATGACCAGAGGGAAGGAACACTTCTCATGAGGAAAGGCTGAGAGAGTTGGGGTTGTCCAGCCTGGAGAAGAGAAGGCTGCGAGGAAACCTTATCAAGGCCTTTCAGTACTTGAAAGGGGCTTATGAGAAAGATGGGGACAGACCTTGTAGCAGGGACTGTTGTAATAGGACAAGGGGTAATGGTTTTAAACTAAAAAAGAGTAGGTTCAGACTAGATATAAGGAAGACATTTTTTATGATGAGGGTGGTGAGGCACTGGAACGGGTGGCTCAGAGAGGTTGCAGATGCCCTAATCCCTGGAAAGGCAGGGCTCTGAGCAACCTGATCTAGTTGAAGATGTCCTGGCTCACTGTAGGGGGTTTGCACTAGATGACTTTTAAAGTTCTCTTCCAACCCAAACCATTCTATGACTGTATGACTACGAGTGAAGACAATAACATGTACTCATCTTTTAAAAGATGTTACATTTTAAGGAAGGAAGAATGTTTTACATAGATTATTCACAGAAAGTTCTTATTATCTCACAAAAAAGTTTTATTAAATTTCTGTGTGGTGTAGATTCATTGAGCTGTGTATTTTAACAATTCTAAAATTCACAGACTCTCCATGGAGGGGAGCAAGAAGGAAGAATGCACTGCTGTTGAAAGGAGGATTTTACAGACTGTTTTGTTTATTCAGAAAGTAAAGTGATTGCCCAAGGACTAGGTTTGTCAGAATGATGTAAAAGCATGGCCTTTTTCCAACATCCAATGACCTTCAAGAGTACCATTATTACAAGATATCAATCAACAAGCCTGTTCTGACACTACCTCCTATTCTTAGAAGTTGAGCTTGATACCCTCACAGAAACTTCTTGATAATGTTAATTATGGATTATAAACCACTATAAGCAAGGACATTGAGTATGCATTTCTGAAGGATCCTTACCCAACAGTTATAAGTTAAAAAAGTAACCACATGAAAACAGCTATCAGCATCTTCGGTACTGGCCTTGCAACTGCTGCAATCAAGGAAAGGAGAGCACAAGAAAAACCATGGTCACTGACTAAAAGTTGACAACTTAATATAGGTACAGTCACAGTTAGCACTAAAATAGAGAGATGGTTTTGAGTGTAACATTATGGTAATAACTTTTACTAGTACAGATGAATATCACCATGCTTCACATGAGAAGTCAAATTTCAAGAAGTTAGTGAACAGAAACGGGGGTGGCTGGAGCACAGATTTATTTAAGATAACCAAAAAGTAATTAACAATTCCTAAAAAGAAAATAAAAATTGGTGTGTCAGTGTCCACTAGGAAAAATGAAGGGATAAAGTGTACAGCAATAGCAAACAACACCTAAATGGGAAGTCACCTTTGTTTCACGTTAGGCAGATTCCATGTGTTCTTTCATCCTTGGCAAAGAATCTGACCTTCTATTGTCATGACAAAAAATTTTATTCTTAGAAAGCTACTTTTTAGCAAATTTTTCATAGCACCTCCTTCTGTCAATGTGACAAAATGAACAGGTGCATCCTGCACAACTGAAGAAATTATCTTCTTCACACATAGTGGTTATTAAAGCAAGTGGAAAACTGAGTCCTTCATGCTTTTCATGCCTACTTTTTACAATATACGTTTTCTCTCAGAGGTAACAAATGTATCTTGAGGGTTTCATTAGTTTGGTTTCAAATTTAGTTTGCAGGACGATAGCCTGGAGGAAGTGGAGAGAAGTTGAACCAAATAAATGATGAAGCAATTGCTCTGACATTTCTCTAGCAAACAGTTCTTAAATGGACCTCCTCTTGTCACTGTTCTCCATGTCAGTAAGGTACTACCCGTGTAACAGATTCCAGGCCAAAGATAAGGTAAAAAAAAAACACATCAGGAAAGCCAATACCCTACCTGTGCATTTGAATGTTGCATTACTCACCTGTTTCTTTTCCATTTCAGCTCTCCTGTTATTCCTCCCTTCCAAGCCTGTTGCAGCATGACTGCTAGGTAAAGTCACAACAGTCTTTGTGATGGGGAGTTTTTTAGGCACCTGAGGTCTCACTGAAAAAAACAATTTTAATGGAAGCAATGCCTTTAAAAAACATACACAGAGATATTTGTCAAGTACTTTTCAGACTACTGCTGATTTCGTAGCAGCAGTACTCCAAAAGCAGATCTGACACACTAAGTGGGACAATGCAAATACAGGTATTTGAACCAGTCACCCTGCTTTCCTTTTGTCAGTGAAGAGAAAGAGACATTTCTATAGCATTATTCATCTGATCCTAAAAAAGATGTCTAAAAAAGGTCAGATTGATCATTCCCTTTATAAAGAGTACCTGTTTACTACTGCAGCTCATATCCAGCCTTAGATTTATTGACAGGATCCTGCCCTATAGGAAATCAGTATCTGATTTCCCAGAACCATACAGGCTTTCACCACAGCCAGTAGAGCATGCAGGACTTTCTGTTTTAGAAACTGAAGTAGGGAAGACTCCACCTTGTTTTAGAACCTGAGTTTCCTAGAGCTGGGCATGTATTATTTAACAGCTCTGGTATTCTGCTTAGCAGATGATAGAATTGCACAGTGTCCCAACATCGTAGGAACATACACTCAACACTAAAACATCATCTTTTATTTGTTCTCTAAAGATTTCAATTATTAATCATTAAATTAGCCTTGTTTAGTTCTCTAGATCTTCCAGGAAGCTCTTCTTGTACATGCAGCATGTATACCCCTCCCCACTTTCCCCTAGCACTGCTGGAAGTAGGAGTCAGTGAGTTCAAAGGTTCATTTAACCTTTCCTCAGCTCCCTGTGTTGTTGACAGAGAGAAACAGCCTCCCCTAGAGTCAGTTCTTCTCCAGACCAAGTCAGAGTACTGAAAGTCCTATCTGTACTCTGAAAGGACCTCAAATAAATCTCTCCCTAAGGTGAGTATGAGTGTCCCTTGGCCACTGTCCTTTTGTCAATACCTGAAGCCTTACACATTGGAGGAGAGACAGTAACACAGGGCAAGCTTCTCCTTGAGTGAGCATACGCTATACTACATCCAGTCATGCAGACTGGTCCAGGTTCTGCAGTTATGGTCAGGTCTGCAGTAGCTGTGTGTAAGACAAAGGAGAAGCAGAAGGAAGAGAAGGAGAGAGGCCTGTATGAACTCTCCTGCTCTCCTGTCAGTTATTGTTAACTATTCCAAATACGAAGGTGCAGCAACAAATTCTGCACACTTTTACAGCCCAGTGCAAATTAAACCCAGAAAGAAAAAAGATTGGAAAAAAGGCTGGTCTGCATTGCTTGGCTGGGGATGAGACTTTCTTTTCTCTCTTTCCTTTCACCCCAACTTGATGCCAGCTGTCTGTATGACCTGCTGTCCTAGGCTGTCTGTGCACTGGTAACAGGATCCTTGGGCCCAGCGTTCCTCTCACAACAGCAGTGTACTCCTGCTGAGAGGCCACTGGCCCTGAGCTCGCTCTGCCTGTGAAGGTTTGCACAGACTGCTGCTGCTGCACACTGCCATAGCCTGAGCCCCTGACAACTGGGACACGGGGGACCACCAACCCACACCTTACACTAATTCCCCGCTCTGGCTAATTTCAGAAGTCCCTGCACAAGGCCATCCTCTATAGGAAAATGTTCTTTTGCATCCTCTCTGACCTGGAGCCTTCCCAGGTGTGCTGATGAGCTGGTGCCCCCCCCCGGAGGCACAAAGATGGGTCACGCAACGGGCCCTGCTCAGCTCCCCTGCGCCGCCTCTCGCGTGCAGCGGCTGCCATCTTGTGTCAATAGGGCTGCTCGCCACCGGAGCCCTGGCCGCTAGCTTCCTCGTAATGGAGCTCTTAAACCTGGAGTACGCGGTCCTTTCTGAATCTGGGACCTGCACAAGAGAAAGGAGACAAAACACCACAATTAGCCATGACTTAATATCATTCTGTCCTTTCAGTTTTCCTCTTCCACACCACGTGGGCTCAGCCCTCCTCAGAGCAGCAGGCCATGGAAATAGATGCTGGGCTGAGGATGGCTCCAGCAGTCAGTCACCTGGGTGGAGAAAGAGTAAGACAATAAAAAAACAAACAGAAAGAAACAAATGTTTCTGGTCAGGTAAGTACCCCCGAATCAACTGTCACACCGAAAGCCCGTGGCAGAGAAGAAAACTAAATTTGTGTCATTCGTGCATTAGGCTACAGCACTGGCCTTTGAAAGACCCGAGGCATCCTCAGGCATTTAGCGTAAGATCCTGGGTCTTGTATCTCCAGGGGGATGGGCATTTGGGCAAACCCACGTGTTGGCTGTCTGGAAGCAGGCTGGTTTTCTGATCTTTACCCAAAGAAGAACTTAGCTCACTTCTGATTTCTAAATCTTCTCACCACTGCTCTGGCTTGCTCAGGTTATTATTTTGTATATGATCTTACACTTTTCAATACATTAAGGTATAGTAAACAAAAATGAAGATTTATATGTCTTACTTTCAAATTCATTAATAGAGCAATTCATGTCAGAAAAACACAAAACATAAGAATGTATCAAAATTTGAAGTGTAAGAGCCTAGATAATATTGGACACAA
Organism: Scopus umbretta; assembly: GCA_013400535.1. NCBI lineage: Eukaryota > Metazoa > Chordata > Aves > Pelecaniformes > Scopidae > Scopus > Scopus umbretta. The sequence continues at coordinate 10,807 of VZTL01074549.1, forward strand.
GATGTTCTTTTTCAGGCAGTTTTAAAGCATTGTTTTAGGGAAAACAGTGAAAGTAACACCACTAAGGAACCACAGCAAGTATAATAGGCTTCTGGATCAATATCGGGCACTCCAGTAAATATTTGTAACATATTAAGTCTTTATAATTTTTTTTTTATTTCTGAAATAATGTTAGATACAAATTACAAGCTGTTGAGTCGTAACTTAAGACACCAAGATTTTGCATGGATTTTCTGAAAATCAAACACATTCAAACTTCCTTTTAAAGTCAGCATTAGTCACCCGCATTTGCTTGTCGAGCACAGCTTTGTTGAGTTCAGCACAGAAGCCTGTGCCTTTTCTGTCCCCACCATCAAAACACCACGCTTGAGGCCTCACTGACAGAGGTCAAGCCTCACATGTCCCTCAGATCACAGGAAACACCCATGCAAATACTGAAATTTCACAGTATTTCCCAAGCATCTCTCCGTTGCATAGAACTGTGTGAAACTCTCTATTTAGTCTTGTTAATAAAATGAATATGGACCTTAGCTATTAGAGAACATTATCAAAATGGCTGAACATACCATGATATTGTACAAATCAAGGATAGTTGAGGTAATAGCGAAGACATTGAAAAGCAACAGACCCCTAGATTCCAAGTTTCACCTTCAGAAAGTCTTATTATATTTTCATCCTTTAAAATGTAGCCTCTAAGTGCAGAAAAAAATCAGAGTGATATGAAAAACAAGTGAGACAGAAATCACTCTTCTGTGGTGGTTCGGACTGGGAGGAAAAGAAAATTAGCAGAAACTGACAAGAAACACGGGCTGAAAGTCAACTAATGGAAAAGCCCAAGAACAGAAATGTGAGGAGGACAAAACAGAATCCCGAAAGCTGAGAGGAAGAGAGGAAATAGACCTGAGATTCTCAGCTAACTCATTCTCTTGCACAGACCTTCCATCTCATCTCAGCACAGCTAGTTGCCAGTTAGCCAGTAGCAGTAAAAATAGCAACCTATTTTCAATCATCAGTCACCCCTCCCATTACAAAAAAAACATTTTCTTCCCTTATGCCAGCCTATAAACCAGGAGTTTTTCTCTGCCCCACGTGCTGTAAGAGTTTTACAAACAAAGCTGCCTGTGATCCCACAGCAGGCGGTGAGAGGCAGGACAGAGGCTCTAAACTGGGTGGCTCTGCTATATTGCCCTCCTTCTACCTAAACAGCTAGCCCCAAACTGCTTCTCCAGGTCTGTCTGATAGCATAGGTGCCTGCTGCTGAACAACTCTGCGAGGGACACCTGAGGAGTCCAGGGGATGTGGACAGATGCACTACAGACCTACAAGAGGGCCCTCTCAAGACAGTGTGCAAACACTGGTGTATCCTACACAGGTCAGTTAAACAGAACAACTGGCATCCTTAGGTAATGGGTACACACTTTTTTCATTTCTTTCTTTTTTTTTTTTTTTTATCCCCAGCCAGAGAGATTTCTGTACTTTACCCAAGACCTCTGACACCCAGCAAAAGCACTGTGAAATGAAACAGCCGCTTCTGCAACAGGCAGCTCTTTCCACTCCAAGCACCGAGTTTCGTATTTCAGCTCCTCCTTCACATTCCAGGCCTGCGCAGGCTCCTTTCCAAAGAGTTCGAAAATGGAGCCTCTCGCAACTACCTATCCTCTGAAATATTCAGTGCCCAAAGCCAGGGTCTTTGTTGTCTTTCTGTCGATGGTTTTGTGTACTGCCACTCTCTGCCTGCTGCAACTCAGATTCTTTAAACCTAAAATCAAAGATTTTTATTCTTTTGAAGTCAAGGATTCACGAGGAAGGATCGTTTCCTTGGAGAAGTACAGAGGAAAAGTAAGTTACAGCTTCACTGTACCTTTGTCTTGAATCTTTACTGAAAAACAGGTCTCCATTGGTAGGTTAACAAAAAGTTTGGTTATGGAAATTTTCGGCAGAGATTTGTGCTAAATTCCTGTTCTTCAAACAGTAAGCTGGAGAGAAATTTATTTTATCTAGGCCTGCTCCAGGAATTAAGTATTAGATGTAATAAATCAAGAAAAAATAGTTTTCATATTCTTTATTGTAAATCAGTATAGCCTAACAATACAATTAGTGCATTTTAATCTCTAGTTAAGAATGGTTAGCACGTTATGTTGAATACTGAAAGCTGTTCTAGTAAATACGATTTTAGTGCCTAACTATCTGCTTTTTTTACATGCTTATATTTAAACAAAGCTGTAAGTTTAAGTTTATCCATTTACTGGATTTTTAAAACAGGTTGTCTGAAAGTAGATATCTTAAGCTGCTGAACCAGGTTGTCTGAAAGTAGATATCTTAAGCTGCTGTCTTCCTTATCTGTTTAATCAAAGTATGATCAGACATTAAATTTAGCCTTCAGGCAGGAGCAACTGTGGTAGGGGGAGATGCCATTTTAAGACTTAATTGTAATCACTACGCCATCTCTAGGTTTGGTGTTTTTTTTTCCTTACTATTACAACTTTATTTCTCTGAAGGCAACTTTGGTTGTAAACGTGGCCAGTTACTGCCAACACACAGACAAAAATTACATCGCACTGCAAGAGCTACACAGAGAGTTTGGTCCCTCCCACTTCACTGTGCTGGCTTTTCCCTGCAACCAGTTCGGAGAATCAGAGCCTAGTTCAAGCCAGGAAATAGAATCTTTTGCCAAAGGAAACTATGGAGTAACCTTCCCTGTTTTCCACAAAATCAAGATCCTAGGATCAGAAGCAGAGCCTGCCTTTAAATTTCTAATAGGTAACTGTTTTCTTTTATATATCCAGCTGCCTGTAACCACGGTATTCTCCCTAAATTCCAGTCTGAGTTTGTCAGGAAACATCGTAGTCTTCATATGAAATCTATGCAGAGAAAGAGACATTCAGCATACAATTCATCTCATTTCCATGTGGATATCAAAAATATGGTCAGAAGAGTTGTAGCCTGAAAGCATCCATTTCTTCCCACCGATTATAAAATGATTATAAAACTGATTATAAAATCACAGCCTACTGTGACCAGCCCAGTGAGAAGCATCCACTTTGTGGATATATAAACTTGAGTGCAAAGACTCCCACCTATAAAATCCCATTTCAAATTATGTGACTTTTGTTGAAAAACAACTTTCCTCACAGACAAAAATGTAACTGGTGGGGGGGGGGGTGTGTCTGCAAAGTACTGGAAGATTTTACATGAACACATGCAGATGAGAAGATTCCTGTTTTAGAAGAGTTGTACATCCACATTTATGTAAACTGTATTGTAAAGCAGGATTATCTATACTGTAGTTATATAAAATCACTGATTTGCATTAATTTGTCATGTGAACTTCAGGGCCCAGCCTGCAAAACCCACTCGCATGAATACTCCTGTTACAGTAAGCATTTACTGACTTAGGGCCTCATGCTTTCACAAGCAAAATGAAACAGGTAACTGAAGGCCCCACAGACCCAAAGCCAACTTAAAAAGCCTCTGAATTTTCCTGAGCTTTGGCCAGGTCTTTGACCCATACTGGACACTGATACATGAAAGAAAGAATAATTAGAACATAACCTTTCTCTATTGCATCATTTTAACTAGAAAATAAGGTAGGAGAAGGCCCAGACCTGAATTCCCTCTCCCTGCCCCAAGATAGAATCACAGTTACCCCAATCAGTACTACATGTGTTTCTCCAGACTATTACAGTATGAGATATTCCAAAACCTCTCAGTCTATTCCAGTTCTTCACAGCTCCTCTTGTCAGAAAGCTATTTCAGCATCTAAGTGAAATCTTTCTTACTCCACTTGAGTGTTGCTTCTTGTGATATCCTCTGTGACACCTCTTATGTACTTGAAAATTATTATCACTTCGGAGTAATTTAAGCGGTCATCATTGTCCCTGCAACTGTGTTTCTTCCTACCTCCCATTAGGCATGTTGCCAAAGACCTCAGGTAAAGCCTCGTTGCTCTGAGTTGCCTGATGTCCAGTGGAATTTTCTGAGTGCACTCTGGAGATGCCTCTCAGTTCACTGTAGAGGAGAATAGAGCATGTAGGTACCAGCTGAGTGGGATGAATCCACATTCTAACTACCAGTGCAATCAGTATTATACATTAATACTTATACAGAAAGAGAACAGCCATATTCACTCGGTCGGTTCTTATTTGACATGCTGTTCAACCACAAGAAGGAAAAAGAGCCTGTGGTACTTAAATGTTTTGAAGTAAAGTCTTTCTTTTTCCGCGTGCCTCTGCTTCACATGAAATTACTGTGCAGCTTCAATTAAAGAAGCATCTGTTTTCTTCATCTAGCTGTCTTGACAATCAGAAGGTTGAACATCTTCATGCTACACCCTTTTGTGACTGTGACTGCTAGCACAATTTGTCCAGCACTGTCAGACAGTCTAGTGCAAAAAGAATCCATGGGCAGCATCAACATGGTGCCAAGGCCTTTCTTCACACAACTGCCTCTTTTTGCTTTCATAGCAGTCTGACATTTTGTTGGGCCAGTGCAAGGTTTGTGGCCTCACCTTTCCCCAAATAATGTCCAGCCTCCTATGTGTACTTTGTATGAGTTATTCATATGCATTAATGAACACAGGAAGAATACTCAGATGGGGTTATGTTACTTAAAGACTGATCCTAGATACAGCAACTCAGCAAAGATACACTCGCTAGGTGGGCCAGAGCCTCCATGATATCAGCTTTACCATACCCATTTGCTTGCCATGGTGTCCCCTTACAGTCATGACATTACAAATGTACTACAATGGCAAAATTCAACCCATTGCTTCCAGCAGTCAGTGTAGGGTTCAGCGCTGCTCCCAAGTCAAAATCTTCTGGAGTTTTCTTCTAGTTCTTCTCTCAAAAAGCAATTTGCCTCTAAGCCTGTGAGACTCTCCAAGGACAAAGCCAGAGTCAAGAAACTGCTTCTGCCTCCTCTAGGAGCCACATAGTTTCCTAATGGCCGCTTGATCTCAGAAATTATCTTGCCAGGTGTTCATGATAGCAAAGATACTGGTAAAGTTTTGCCTCATGGGATGAAAGGAGCTGAACTCAGCCATCACCAGTATAACTTCCTGCTCCCATTTCACTTCCCCTAAACCAACATAAAACTGGGGATTCCCCAAATAACTATACAGCCCTCATATCCTCCTCCCTAGGAAGTAGAGCATAGTAAAAGTAGGAACTCTCAAACAGTTTCACAAGAAGGGGAGAGCATCATTCACTTTCCACTTTTCAGATCACTAACACCAACCAATAAATCCATGCCCAGACTACCAGCAAAGAACAAAGTGGGATTACTTCATCATAAATAATTGCAGAATCACTGCAGGGTAATGAAACAATGATAAGTGTAAGTCACTAAAATGATCTGATGCTATTCTTAACAGATTCTTCAAAGAAAGAGCCGCGATGGAATTTCTGGAAGTACCTTGTTAGCCCTGAGGGTAAAGTTGTGAAATTCTGGAGACCTGAAGAGCCCATAGAAAGTATCAAGCCAGAAGTAGCATCATTAATCAGGCAGATTATCATGAAAAAAAGAGAAGACCTCTGAAAAAGCCATTCATGCTGTCAATCCATTCAGCAGCATGGGTGCACAGCCTTACTACATTCCTGGAAAATGCTGCTAGAAGCTAAACCATCAGGTGATTTTACTTCTCTTTGGCATTAGTATTTACAGCTACACCATGTCTATCAATGTTGGATTGGCTCCTGCAACAGCCTTGAGGACCACTGAGGTTACCAAGAATGACATTGCACTCAGTACCTTGCAGGGATGGACTTTCAATTTGGATAAAGTTTCTGAATGTTCCTTTAAATTGCTGACAATAGCTAATCACAATTGTCACCAGCAGGGAGAGGGCTAAAAAGAAGAGGATTTGTTGATAAAATACTCGGTATTTGCACAGACGTGTTTTGTTTCCCACCTACCAGTAACAAACAGATTTTGATATTCCATTAACACATAACTGCCCTGACTGAAAGACATGGGGCCCAGAGGCATCATGCCAGGGTTTTTAGACAAATGCAATTGGAGATACTGGCTTTGCAATATCTTCTTGAGGAAGATCGCTGAATTGTGAAGCTGTCAACTTAGTTGTAAAAAAAACTGTACATAGAAAATAAAATTATCAAAAGAAAAAGAAAAATTGAAAAACTGTTTCCTTGCCTGCTTTGTATTTTGATTAATTCTACATTTCACTTTACAGCAACACCTTTAACCTCTTTAGCCTTCTCCATACATGTGCACTGCAGTACCGTGCCTCAGCTGCGAGCTCATCGCCTGCTGGATCCCCAGTCTTCTGACCTGGATGAAGGCAGGGCCTGTGTGAATATACATGGTTGCTTACAGCAGGATTCAAGAGGCAACAAAAATCAACAGCCTGACACTCTAACAGACATCTTCCTGAGACAGTCCAAGACAATGCTCCCCAGCCAACTACCTCACATTTCTGGAATAAAACAACAGTCTTCAAGTAGAGGTAGAAGAAGGGGATGAAGGTTCACGCCTCAAGCCCCACTCTTCTCACCCTGCAATCTCCCCAATCCTGCATGTAATTGCAAACCCATTTCCAGTTCTGTTCCGCTGTTCTGTTTCAAACTGCCGAGTTTTGATTTATCTGTTTGATGAAGTGAGATGGTAGATTGGAATAAGGAACCTCATTCCAGGTCTCCAAGTCTTAAAGGAGGGCTGAGAGAATAGAAACGAGAGAAACCAGTGTCTCAGAAGAGTTTTCTGTATTAAAAAGGACTGGTAGCAGTTCTTTTGTAAGACTAACAGTAACTGAAAAGACTTGAAGTGCTTCAAAACATTTTCCAATAAAGATAGCCACTTAACTGTATTAAAAAGGTGAGAAATTCAAAAGCAATTAAAAAAAAAAGTATTTTTTCATTCATCTGTGGAATTTATTGATAATTTCACAGAAAACCCCTGAAGAATAAGGACATAAAAAGATTTTAAAAGATTGAGTAATGATACTGATGTGGAGGATTAAAGAAAGTCACCCTCAGTAATGAGAACCATTATTTTAGAAGGGAAGTCAAACTTTATGCGTGACAATTTTAGCCACTCTAACTTTCAGAGATCAGTTAAGGCCTGTGTAAGGGTCTAGTTAGTCTAAATGTTCTTACTGCTAGTATTTTAGATCAGACTCTGAGCTGTTTGCCATTAGCCCACAAGATTCCACATCCAGTCCATCAAGACAGTTCCTGTTCTTATGCTGAGGTCCTGTGTTTTAATCATAGAAACGTTTGTGTTGGAAGGGACCTTTAAAGGTCATCCAGTCCAGTGCCCCTGCAATAAGCAGAGACATCTTCAACTAGATCAGGTTGCTCAGAGCCCTGTCCAACCTGACCTTGAATGTTTCCAGGGATGCGGCATCTACCGCCTCTCTGGGCCACATGTACAGGACAGTGGAGTAAAACAGGAACATGTACAGTTCCTGTATCGTTCCAGCCTTGGGAACATTTAGCAGAACATGTCAGGTGATTTTTGTCACATGTCCCTGCTGCTTTGATGGAGCAGGAAGGGAACCAAGATATTGATCCTCTCCCCTCACTGGGAGCAGTCTAGAATTCCACAGAACCAAGTGGCAGGACACAATGTTTTTCCCATAAATGGTGGATAATATCTTTACTTGAAAATATACATGACTAAAACATGCATGAAAGATTAACAGTGCAGTATCATTTTCTAGTTTGGTAGGGATCACGAGGGAAGGGGGTGTGCACACCTTGCTTGTGATTCACTCACTAAAGATCATATTCTGTTTTTCTGTTTTTCACAGGATGCACTGTAATCTTAAATAGCCTAATGCCAGCATTAAGATACAGTATCTTTCCTGGTATTCAGGAATAACATGGGATATTAGCAAATAAGTGGACAGAATTACGTAACTCGCTGCTTTCTGAATTACTTTTACTTCAGATTCCTAGATAAAGAAGGTTTTGCCTTAGAAAACAGCCATTGAATTTCTTATTTCACCGTTTGGTCACAACCCACTACAAACATCTTCTGTAGTAATTTGAATGATTGGTACCATTCAGGCCTGAATCTACACAGAGTTTAAGTTTTTCAAAGGTCACTCTTAATTAACATTCCTCCAGAAATGCAGTATGTTTGTATTACCTATTCTTCATGAGACATACCAGCTCTTCCAATGTAATATTTAGGGCAGATCACTGATAAACTCATCACTTCCTTCTTAAAACTAAGTTACCAGTTACCCAGGGTAAAAATAAAACTTCTTTAACTGCTAAATCTACATAAACTTGGAAAGGCAAATAAATAAAATGAAAGAACACTGTTATACAAGCACACATTTATCTGCAGTCAGAAGCCAACAAAGTAATACAAATACATGTTTTTATAAATATCCACTTACAGTTTATGGAGGATATAGCATACGATAAAAATACTAAACTACAAATGCTATAAACAGATTAAAACCTATTTATCAGAGTCTTAAATAATCCCACCAATTTAAGATAAAACTGCCCTCCTAAGAAGGTTAACAGAGTTCAGTCTGTTAGTGTTAAACTTTCTTCAACTCCATTTGAGCATAATGTATTGCATCCTTCATGCTAACACTTCCTTCATTCCTATCTCATGCTTTCCTCACTCTTTAGGTCTGACATAGCCTCATTATCTCCGACAGATACCATTGAACTGTCAGCTCCTCTTTCCAAAAAATTGCCTAGTAGTGCAAATAGTCTAAATTCATTTCAGTCACCAGTTGGACATGGCCCTGTTAATCCAGGCATTATCAGAAAATACTTGTTTGCTGTGCCCAAGCATAAATGCTCCAGTAAACACCTAGGAGTGCAAGAGAAACATATTCACATAGGGCTCAAACCCAAAACTCTTACTTAATACTTACATAATTCAGTAAATTATTTAGAAACTAGTTGGATTAGCTGTTTAAGTGTGTCAAACACAGTTACACTTATTTTTATATCCCACGTTCACTCAGTTTGCATAACCTAGCACAGCTCCTTTCAGTCAGGGGAGCTAGGCAGGCACTGGGCCCCACACCAGCTAAGGATCTGATGAGGTATTTCTAATAACAGTGTTTATATTCTTGTCTCAACACTGATGTGTTAATGTGGCAGTGTAGTCAGTTGCTGGTGTATGACAAACAGCTAACTAACAATACACTGCCTGATCACCACACACAACACTAGGATCACCCTAACTCTGCGGACCTTCACAAACATTGATGCTATTTCTCTTCCTAGGAGACCTTCACTTTGCAATGCACATACAGCAGCACCCAGATAAAGCAAGTAATAACAAAGAGTTTCTTTTCCATTCTGTAAGTGTCTGCAGTGCCAGGATGAGGACAGAGGTAATACTCTGTTGCCTATGGCAGAATGTTTGATAGAAACTTCCAGTGCAACATGAATCAAAAGGATCAATGTGCTTCCATCCTTTATTCTTTCAAAGTATAATATTAATGTTCTATTCAAATTGTGTCGCCTGGTTGCTTTAAAGCTCATGTGAATTTTTTAACTGTGCTTCTTTTGCTTTAAGAAAACTTCCAGAGCTTGAAATTGTTTGAAATGTTAGAATTATTTACCTGTTTCAAGTGTTAATAAACTTCCTGTTACCTTCGTGTGTAAAAGCAGATGAAAACCAGAGTCTAAATCAACCAAAAATTCTCACAACGATAACGGTGGATAATGGAATATAAGATATCACTGTAATACAAAAAATTAGCCTGACAGTCAAAAAAAGCAATAATCAGGTGGATGTAAAAGATTCCTTATATAAAAGTAGTAGCTCTCTGTTTTGATGATCAAGGTATGTGGAAAAGGATGGCAACTGCATGTTAGCTGATGTCAGAATTTCAACCAGCTAACATACACTGCCATCCCATCACACACAGATGCACAACCTGCATTCCTGGAAATCAGAACCCTAGCACTTTCCAAAGGAACCACCTGTAAACAGTGATGAGCTGGCCCTGCAGCAGGTGACAGTGCAGTAGCGACTGCTACATTCAGATACAGCAGCCAGCTAGCAGTGCACTGCCTACCAGACACAGAGTCCATATAGAAAGATATGTCTCATGAAATAACATGCACGGAGGAGTCTCTTACTTTCTACCTAAATTCAGCATAGCTCACCTGTTTTGAGGCTCATGTTTCATATATATACGAATTCAAGCAGTTAATACTGTCCTGAAATAAATGGTACAGGCAAGTTTCTAATTCAGGTCTTGCTAAATTAAAGTAGTAGTATAAAACGTGTGTGGAGTATGACTAGAATCAGATCCCAGACTGCCCAAAAGACACTACATAGTGTTGCAAACGGTTTCTTGCCTTAGTTGTATGAGCACCAGTATATTATATCTCCACAGGCTAATTAATATCATACATACTTACTTCAGTCCTTTTCTCCCTTGGGCATCCATTTATGGTCACTGTAGGAATCCGGCCCTTTGCCTAGATGAGCCCAGAGTCTAACTCAGTGTAGTCAATTTTAGGTTATTTTGAAATTAGAATAATCATTGGTTACTCCATAATGCAACTTAACTTTAGGTGATAAGCCACACCGTACCTCCATTTACAGCCACGTAATGGAGGATGCATAAACATCCCAAGAGCCAAGCTTATGGATTTGGGCTGGATGGAGGTAAAATTTTACCTACAACATCCATTTTGATGGAAAGCCCTTTGAAGCAGCCACTGAGTTAGACACTTTATATAAATGTCAACGAATACCAAATTTGAAGCCTTCCTTTTGCTTCTTAAAACTGATCTTAAATTACTCAAAATAAACATCAACTCAGTACAAAACAAAACACTAAAGCATTTACTTGCTTGAGTGCTACTGTTAGCAGCCACGGAAAAGCATTGGCTAATTAACTTCCACTAATTCCACAGCAAGAGGCCACCTCTCAGTTTTCCACGATGCTTTTGAATGAAACAATATGGAGTGCAGCTAGCAGCTGTTGACACATCAGAGACAACAGCCAGCTAACATGCACTGCCAGACTGTTACATTCTGTTGAGTTTTAGCAAGTAGCTCCCCCTTACCCCCCAACCGAATTTTCTTCTCCTCGAGCCCAGTCATTGCACACTCTAACAATACGGCTTTTCCCATGGGGTCACTTACACAAAGTATTTACCTTGGAGTGACATTCTCAGCATGCTGGTGGCTACAGTTCTGTACTGTCCTTCGTATGTAAGGGCAGGCTGCTAATCTCCTGCTTCATTATTTTCAGTATGGTCAATTCCTTTTCCGTCTTCACCTCCCGCTCCACCAGACCACATATTGCAGTCTCAACAGGTTTTGTGATCTATGTCGACTCCTTAAGGAGCAAGCTGCCTGTATTTTGCCTCTTCCTTACTGTCAAGCATGTTGTTGAAGATTAATAGGTTTTCCACCTATGTTCATGCTGAATATGCGAGTACTTTATTGTCTCTTTTATCTTTACCACCCTCTCCACATGGACAAGTCGGCTTGCAGTGCCAAAAAAAAGACAGGTCTGTAAATCCATACAACCCCTTCAATCAGGTCAAGTACCTTTTGCTTTTAAACAGCAAGCAGTCCCTCTAGTGCCAAAGGAGAGAAGCCCAGAGGTGTTTTTGTTTCCTCCCCTCAACAGATGTCACTTTACCATAACTTGTGTTTTTCTGACATTTCAGGTGCTACAGTTAAGAAAGTTTGATAAGGATTAATAGGAAAGGAAAAAAATATACATATGATTTGGTGTTTGTTTGTTTTTTTTTTTTCCAAATCACTTATTTTCAACAGTTTCCTCCTCTCCCTCCCCCAGAAAAGTGAAGAGGGGAACTCTTGAGTGCAGGGCACGGAGTGCGACCGCCTGTGCCTGTGCCTGCCCTTACCGCTTGCTGCAGGCTTTGCTCTCCGCTGTGCTTCAGGTCTTTTCCAAGTGTCCTCATCACTCTCTCCTTGAAAGAATCACAGAGGCACAGCACTTAAACGCGTGGCTCGCAGTTTCTTCACCCTAAATCACCCTCCGCCCAGCCTTGCTGCTTCCAAGGCATCTCTGGGAGCCACGGCCCCGCTCCCGGGACACGCAGAGCCGCCGGAGGGGCCGGGCAGGCCAGCTCCTCGGCCGCGGCCCTCCCCAAGGCGGCGGGAGCCCCCCACAGCCCCGCAGGGCACCGTTACCCGTGGCAAATCCTCATCCCTCCTGCTCATCCTCCGGTAGCGGGGTGGGGGGGAATCTCCTTCCCGCTGCGTCTCCGCCGGGGCTGACTGAACCCGCCGCCTCAGGCGAGGTGACCTGACCTCGAGGTGGGTCCCTGCGGGCGAGACGGCCCATAAAAGGGGCGAAACAGACGGGCAGGGCAGGTGCCTGGAAGGCGGCGTGCACGCCCGGCAACCTACAGTGAAGGCAACTTATAGCCCAGCCAGCCCTCGGGGCGCAGGTTCCCGCTGCACGGGAGGCGGTGCCAGCGCCTCCGCCGCGCACCCCGCGCCGCTCCAACGGCGGCCGCCGGCGCCCTTTAAGCAGCCCGCAGGCGCGGCCGGCGAGGCGGGAACCCGTGGGGGGCNTGGTCCCCGGGGTCGGGCCGGCTGCGAGGCCGTCTCCCCGGCTGGCCGCTGTCTGCGCCCGGTGGGGCTGCCCCCGTGGCCGTGTCGCGCTCTCGGGGTGCCGCCGCCTCCTCAGGCCCAGCCTGGGGCATGGAGCGAGGGGCAGCTTCGACACGCTGCACACACAGAAACAAACCCCAAACCCCTCACGTCGGTTTCCTTCTGCCCGAGGTTTTTGCCGGCTGTGAGGAGTCGGGCACAACCGCGAGGCCTGGGGAGCAAGGCGTTACTGAGGCGTTCCGGCCTGGCTGTCCGACCCGGAGAGCCGCAGCGGAGACCTAGCGTAGGGCACCGCATCTCCGTGCACCTGTGGTGGGCTGTCCGCCGGCTGAGGCCCCCAAAACCAAAAGTGAGGAAAACCTAACCCCCACCATGAACAACCAGACTCGCAGAAATAACCCGCAGCCTGCAATTGCCTGCTTTAACGTGACGGGCAAAGGCAGAAGTTGTAGGAGGCAGTGTAAAGAATCATTCTGTCCCGGCAGATGAGTTGCTTATGCAAGTGTTTCATGGAGTGCAGGTGACTGTACATGGCCTTAGGCACTCGCTTCACCTGAGAAAGCTTAAGTGCAGATTTGGTAGGAAAGAAGTCAAACATTTTTGTTGGAAGATAGGTTTTAGTTAAATCCAAAGAGATAGGAAGGGGAAAGAAGAGTTACCACTATGTATATCTTCCCTTTTTTTTTTTTTTTTTTTTTCAAAGTAAGTTTGGAAGAGTCCTTTTTCAGCCCTTGCTATATTTTCAAAATTCAGAGTTACACCACTTGGGTTTTCAAGCAACAAAAGCTGAGAGACACACGGCACGTAAAAGAGCCCATTTCTCCCCTTTCTAGCTTTTGGCTCTGAGAATCAACATCAAAAGTGGTGTTTTCTAAGAGTGAGAAACAGAGTGCCACTTTTAAAAACATGCTCAAAGTTTTCTTCACTTTCCTATGGTTTCACTTTTTCCCCCCAGGAAAACAGGAGAGATTTTTCTAAATTTTCAGTTGGAAGAGTATTATTTGAACAAAAAAAATGTCTCCTGCAAAAATCTTCTCATGTGAAGTCCCATTTCCACTCAATTCTATTTCTATAGCCACACATGTCACATCTGCAGAAGGGCATCATGTAAACAAGATGATGGAGGAGAATATTTTTATTGATGCTTGAGTTATAGGCAATACTTAAATATCTGATGAGAGAGCTGTTTTGCCAAACCAAAGGAAAAGCATTTAAAAAGTGCCATTTTGTTATCATTATTGTATTGGTAAGGACACAGCTTAGGATTTATTATCTCACTTTGTATTGGTAAGCACACCCAGGATACAAAATGGCTGAGTCACTCAACACCATCTTAATGATTTCTGTAAAACAAACAACACACAAGGCATTGCTAGAGTACCATCACAAAGGATTGTTTGCAGTGCTTCAGTTGTTCGTTTAACTGACCATGAGGTCTTCCTACAAGACTAACGTTCAGCAAGCATGACCAACCAGCATTACCCTGCCCAACAGCAGCTGCTGGCATGCGCTGTAAAGTCAGCTCACTTTAATACTCAATGAATCAGCAACACTCAGGTGAAGTGTATTGAGCTGTTACCTATCAGACCAGTGCTTCGGCCTTTAATGAAGCTTCTGCTCACACTGAAAAGTTTCTTTCAGATGAGCAAACCTGTAACCACCTAGTTTGTCTGATAGTGGGAGGAAAGAGGTCACAGTCTGAGCACTATATGGTTGTAAACTGGAATAAAAGCCAAAAGTTATTCAAAGCCCACAAGGTTTTGTTTGAGTGAATTAGAATTAGGATTAATTAACGCAGACAAAGGCATTAAAGAGTAAATAATACGATTCAGTGCAATTGGAGTTACAAGCCGTGATTCCTGCCCGTGAGCCTTCAACGCTTGCATGCATGCACCACGAACTAGTTATGAGAAAAGATTTGGAGGTTTTTCTGTAAAAGCTCCTTCCAAACACTGATTAGCAGGAGGAAAACATGCCAAGATATTGTGTTTGCTAGTAGCCTTAAAATAACTAGATTCTGAAATTAAGTCAGTGGTAAATAATATCCAGAAATATGTGGGGAAGTCTGAATTGCTTTCTGTTTCTTGAGAAGGATGTGTTAGGTTGTTAGGCAGGTCTTGTAACACCAAGGAAATCCTTAAAACTCACTTCTTCACTTGAAGCTTCTGGTGTTTTGGAAATGATGTGGTAGGTAAAAGCTCTGTCATCACTTAGAAACTGAATTTTAAGCAAAGAGGTTTTGTTTTAGAAAAGCTGTCCATGGCTAAGCGTATGGCTTCTGAAATGCTTCCAGCATCTCACCAGCATACCTTCAAAGTGAAATGAAAAGGTCGTCTGGGTTGTCTTCATTTCTTTCTCGCTGTGGACTCACTTCAGGCTCCTCACTATGGAATCTGTGCAGCCAGTTGCTCAATTATTACAGTTATGAACTGGAAAGAGGGGTGAGTTTTTGTAGCTCACTCTAAAAATATTCCCAACCCAGAATGTAGAAACTGTGTAGTTTGTCCTCACTGGCAGTAGATGGTGCTGATATGTTGTTGCTTCGTGCATTCTTGAAAGCTGGCATGCAGGTTCACAATCCCATAGTCTTTTTTTTTTTTTTTCCTTACCCATTATACTTAAGGTCTTTTCGTGCTAATTTGTCATCATCATCATACTTCAGAATTTATCAAGATAAAAGACGAGTTCATAGTTTGAAGGTGAAATTTGGACATCAATAGCAAGCCTCACAACATTATCAGAAAATTAAGCACCAACTGAAATAACACATTTCGGGAAAAGTTGGATTCATCACATCTGGACTGCTGAGCGAGTGCCACTAATAGGCACTTGTAGGGCCCAGGTATCTCAAGACATGATAATGAGGGTGCTTCTTGCCAAATGATTGCTGACAAGAGGTGATGCTAGCTTACACCAAATTCTGGCAAGTAGAAAGATCACAAGAGCTGGTCATAGAAAATTGTCTTAAAAGCAGTAAACCACAGGTTGTCTCCATTTCAGTGAAAGAGAGAGGTATACAAAACTGCTCTTTATATAAATTTTTAGATTACCAACAGGAAATTCTTACTTAAACCAAAGACGTGGTTAGAGAAACCTTCTTGGCTAAGGAGCACAGGGCCCTGACATAGATGGCATACGGGACTGACCAGTTTTCCAGAGAGGATGTAGTCGCTGTCTGTGATATCCAGCTGGATAAACTAAGAAAGGTGTAACAAATTATGTTACGAAAAAAATGACTCTTTGGAAGCATGAATGATCTGAATAAGATTTACCACAGTTTTGAGTTGCTATTTGAAATAAATGGGAACACATTATTGTACATATTTTGATGAAAACACGTTTCCATTTTGCAGTTGCAAAATGATGAGAGCTTTCTGGAAACCGAGGCCTCTAACCTCCAGCCAGAGAGAAAATGATGTCCCAGCTTTATTGGGTGAGATGGAAACATCTTAATTCTTCTTCCTGTGTTTCTTCACTGTTCTCTCTAGCTTTTCAGCCAATATCCCAGAAAGATCCCAATCTTGTTGCCTGCTCACTTGTATCATGTATTCTGAGTGGGTTAGAGGAATGGTTCTCACACTGGTACAGGGCAAACCATGGGGCCTCTCTAAATGACTGACGATAGTAGTAGATAGTGGTTCCCATTTATAAAAGGGAGCTTTGATCCTCAAGCATTTTTAACTGCAATGGAAAGCAGAGAAAGGATGGGAAAGGAAGGAATCAGGAAAGTGAAGGGACTCCGTTCACATGGCTGTTCTCTTCACATCATTTCACACTGCAATGAGCAACCATTGCTTAGACTCCAGTATGAAATATTGTTGACCAGGCAACTGGAATATTCTGGCAGTGAACCCACAGCTTCATTTTAGCTGTACAAAGCATGGGGTATTAAGATGTCCTTCAGAGGATGGCAGAGGGGAAAAAGTTCCTGCTTCTTTGCGGGGGTTTACTTTAAGCCAGGCACTTAACTTATCATTCCCGTAGTCTGCTCATCAGACATCTCCCATTTCACTTATCTTTGCCAGCACAGTAAAAGCGGTTGTGAACATGTGAGGCACGAGCTCTGCAAATGGCTGTCCACTATTGCTCCTCAGATGAACCTCAACACTTCAAACATTAAGGAAAATTACTGCTCCTACACAAGCAAGCTACAAGATAAAAAAAATCCTTGAACCTGCATGTTGCTGCATGCTGTTGCCACAAGTATGCTGCGTTATCTGGATAAAATGACACATGAAAGATGGAGTACCATCTTTATATTTTTCTGGCTTTTGACCATTTGTACCACACCTTCCCCAGTACTTTTACCCTTCTTTTATTTCCAATGTTAAATTTAGCAATAATGATGAGCCTGATTGGCAAGTGTGCATAAGTAGACTAAGGACCTCTAGCTCAGAGGGGAATTTGTGTCAGCTGTCAGTTTCTGGCTTGTAAAAGGTTTTTATTGGTTTAAAAACAGAGGGAAAAAAACCCAAGAAAACAAATGCACCAAGGGATAAGTGCATTTTAATGGATTGTATGACTTTTCATGTAGCATACTGTTGAGTCCCGGAATTGTCAGTTTTAACGTGACCTTTAGTTTTCACAAAACAATACAATTCACAATTGATTTCTTCAGCAACACACTATAGTAATTGCCTGGTTTTGCTGCTCAGTGGGCAGATCAAGAGCTGCCCTGCTAGGTCATCCATCCCAGTCCTTTGTGCTAAGTTTCCCTCTTTCGTGTGCACTCCCTTTTTCTGTGCACATTAAGAACGTTTCAGCATGCCACTGCTACAAAGACTGTCTCAGTTATGGCTTCCAACATGCTAGAAGCCTATGCTGGCTTTGGGGACTGCACACAACATACAACTACATTTTGTTTACCTTGGCTAAACTCCAACCCATCAACAAAACCTCTGGGTTTGTTGCCAGCTGCCAACTGTGTGCCTAAATAATATTTCCTCTTGGAATCCTGAGAGACTGGATTAACAAACTGCCAAAATGCCACTCAGATGTGGTTCTTTCCAAAGCTTCTTTAGCAACTTCTATTGTTGGCACGGTACTTGTTACTACATTAGTAGTACCAAACTGCTCTAAGTTATTGTAAAATTAAGTTAAGCAAAAAGTAATTATGGCTTTGAATAATTATTAATTTTAACTACATCCAAGGCTTTGGGCACCTGTTGTAGATAATTCATCTCAGGTGGTCTCAGAGACAGGGTGAAGTTTCTAACATTCTTTCCCAGATAAGGGCAATTAAATATACACATTAAAAAGCAACTGTCATCTCTCTTTGCAAACTTGTTTCAATCAAGTGATTGCTGACAGGTTCAGCTCCATCAGCTGTGAGTTCCTGAAATTCAGTTGCATCTCCATACCATTTCCTGTGGAAACAAGTCTCTGATTTCACTTCAGAAAACTAATATTCAGGGAATTGGGTCAGACTGTATTTTCAATATAGTTGAACCTATAAGCTAAGTTTTCAATTAGAACATATTTTTGTATTTTGTTTTGTTTTTTCTGCTGGGTACTACACTCTTTGAAAACAGGTCAGTAGTTACAATCAGATAATGCCACTCACTATTGAGATACCAACTCAGTGCAAACCAGTGTTTTAGTTACACAGTTTCTAGATGACATAGGTTAATTCATATCCCGAGACTGTGTTCTTACAGTTAAGCACTTTAAAAACTTAACATGTTGAAGATATGCAGTTTGTACCTAACTCCATAGTAAATGTTCATCTATTTCAACTCTTCCACCTTTTTAAGTTTCTAAAACCCTTTCTTGATATTCAGGGTATAGATCAAATCATCTCTGTCCACCCACCCATGTGAAATTCTCTCCTGTGACAGCAGGTACAAGTCCTTTCCAGCTTCTCTCAGAGGCAGTGGTAAGTCTCCAGTCCTGCAAAGATCTTGGAACCGCTGGATGCCTGAGCCCACTCAAAGGCCCACTGAGACAAAGGGGACTCTGAATTTCACCAGGAGATACAAACTTGATAACAAAAGAAAAGAGAGGAATACAGTATGAACACACATACAAATGGAGCTATGTTGAGGACTACCAGACCAAACAAGAATAAACCAGTAGAAAACGTATATCAATAAATGTATCTGTAGCTGTTTTATTAGTAACACCTTTCACACAAAGAACCCAGTGTAAGAGATTCATCTATTATTTTTAGCCTCATCTCTTCCTTTCCTCTTCCTTTTGCTGAAATGCGCTTGCATTGCATTGCACACCCCAGAACATCCTGGAGTACGTGTTGCTCCTTACTGTGATAAAGTGAATGCATATTTGATTGCTCTAATTAGATACCTGAAGAATACTCTATAGAGGTGGGTACATACCTCTTCTCAGCTATGCAGTCATCCCTAGAAAACCAACTCGTTGCAAAGCTAGTAACAGGTAGGAGTTTCCTAAGAGAAGAAAGAACTTAATCAGGTCTGTTAGAAAGATGAGCAGTGGTGCATCACAGGTTAAATAGTGACTTTGCAGCACTCTTTACCTCTCAACACAATAAATGGTGCAAAATGTCCCAAGGATGCAAACAAGTATAAGAAGCTAAACGGAAATATGTTAGGAAACCTCCTTCATCTGTTTATTTCCACCTGAGTTCCCCCTGAGTTAGGGAATTACAAAGCTACTTCTTTGTTGATGGACAGTGAAGGCCCATTAGAACATAAAAATATAGACTTCCTTCAAGAGAAAACGCTTTGCAGTCGTGTAAATTTTTCAGGCATTTAGCATCAGTCTATATTAATAAATAGTCCTCTGAACTCTTATCGGGATTAACTTATAAGTTAGAAGCTCCAACATTTCAAGCAGAGAACTGATCTGCCATTTTGAGCAAGGGGAGCATTTTCCTGTAAGTGATATAATTCTTGTTATTGCATCTCTCATGATTGCTACTTCATACAGCAATGAAGTACTGAAATGCAAAACAGTAGAATCATGATCTCTAAAAATGTCACTTTAAAAAAAACCAAACAACTCCCTTCTCTTAAACGTCCCTATTCAAATATTTAAAAAACTAGCATATCTTCAAATCCTGTGAGATCCACACGTTACCACACTGTCCTGGTTTCAACTTAATTCAGAGTTAATTTTCTTCCTAGTAGCTGCTATAGTAGCTGCTATAGTGCTGTGTTTTGGATTTAGTGTGAGAACAACACTGATAACACACTGATGTTTTAGTTGTTGCTAAGTAGTGCTTATACTAGTCAAGGACTTTTCAGGTACCCATGCTCTGCCAGGGGCACAGGGAGCTGGGAGGGGGCACAGCCAGAACAGCTGACCCAAACTGGCCAAAGAGTTATTCTATACCATATGGTGTCACGCTCAGTATAGAAACTGGGGGGAGTTGGCTGAGGGGCAGCGATCGCTGCTCAGGGATTGTCTGGGCATCAGACTGTGGGTGGTGAGCAACTGCATTGTGCATCACTTGTTTTGTATGTTCTTTTACCATTATCATTATTATTATTTTCTCTTTCTCTGCTCTCCTATTAAACTGCCTTTATCTCAACCCACGGGTTTTTGGTTTTTTTGTTTTGTTTTTTCTTCTGATTCTCTCCCCCATCCCACCAGAGGGCAGCAGGGAGGGTGAGAGAGCAGCTGTGTGGTGCTTAGTTGCCGACTGGGGTTAAACCACAACAGTCCACCCAACGTGGGGCACGAATGGTTGAGATAATGACAGATCTGACCAGAGTGTGTTAAATTTGTCATAAGGATTTGTTATATTAGTTCATTAATTGCCGGTCACAATGTTGATNTTGTCATAAGGATTTGTTATATTAGTTCATTAAT
>VZTL01074556.1:0-33922 GCA_013400535.1 Scopus umbretta
CTGTTATTAAAATTCTTGAATAGAAGACATGGGATCTCAGTTTCCCTCGTGAGTAGAGATAAATCACAAAAATTCTTTTGAAATCTATAGGTTTTTAATTCTAGTTACATGAGGAGAAACCAACTCATGTTGCATATTGTATGAATCCCTAATATTCACTCTGAGGGAGACACTCTGGCATTATTCACAATACAACTGTGTTTAGTAGCTCAAAAAGTACCTATATTTCACCCTTATCTTCACCCTTTTCTAATTCTACAGCTAGTAGAAGTCTTCATTTCTATCTGTGGAAAGTTTTCAAAGCAGGATCTGTAAACAAGGCACACCTCAGTTCAGCTGCTGCTGAGGTCACTCTGCCACCAAAAGGGTAGAAAAAACTGTGCAAGAAGGATGGAAGGAAGGGGCAGGATGAAAGGTGACCACTGGAGAGCTTCCGAAGTGCAACGGCATCTTCAGGCACTGAAGTGGAAAGGTAGATGATCTTTGACCTGGTCTTGGGAGGGACTGGCAGGAGGCAAGACAAGCAAGATGATGGCTGTAGTCAGTAAGAAAAGTTGCCTTATCATGGACTAGATCTTTGGCCTTATAAATGGAAAGCAAGTGATGGACTTGGGAAAAATTCTAAAGACAGGTGTGGCAAATTTGTAAAAAAGACAATTGAAATTGAGGTAGTTATTAAAAAAAAAAAAATTAGGGAAAGCCGAACTAGACTTTGAGAGAGGAGATGAGGTGAAGAATTGGTGACAATAATGAGAAGTAGAAGAGCAAAGGATCTTGCTTAAGTAATACAAAATTTGGTCTGGAAATTTTCCAATTCTATCTTTTTGGCGGTTTCTTCCTGCCTTCCTACATTCCCTCAGGAAAACAGTGCTTGTCTTGAACAGACATTGGGTAAAGCAGACAAATGGGGCTTTGTCTGATGAGTCCATCTTAACTGGCTTTGACGGTCAGTTCCTAGGAAGAAGAAATAGCTTAAGCTGATGACTCTGACAGATAAATGTACAAGAAAGCTTGCAGGATAAGTGAGATAAAACTAGAAGACATCGGGAGTATGAATACACGTATTCCAACTGGTTGAACTTGCAGACCCAAAAGAACATAGGGAGCCTGTATTAATTATTTCTGCTTGTTTTCCAGGTGGCAATGATCAGTATTCACATGGTAGGGGCTTTGCATTTCATAGTTCTTTATAGTCCTGTAGTGCAGATGTCTTTCCCAAGGCCTCAGAAAGTTCAGATGCTTCAAGAGTCTTTTAGTACAATTGCTGAATCTGGTTTTCATTACAAAGAACTCCGCAGATGCCCTTTTTAAACTTTTGCACTTGGCGGACTCAGATTGTTTCCCTAACATGTTTTTTTTTTTCCCTTTTGGCTATCACATTTAGCAAGAAGAGTGGTAAATTAATGGCAGGTGCATAGATTTGGAGAACTACCAGCTCTAAAGTCATTATTAAAATAGCTTATTTGTTATATAGGAGGGTTTAGTTGTTCATATCAGATTCAATATAAATCTGGAAGTATTCTCTAGATAAGTAGAATCCAGTCTTAGCCATAGCCACGATACTGGAATAAATAGTACCAGAGTGCTTGAAACCAAGGGAAAGAACACCAATAAGCTTTCCCTTTTCTAGGAACAGACTTGGTCCTACTGATAGATCTAGTTCATAGCCTGGGTCTCCTGTGCAATGTTTAACCCTGCTTGTGTCACCTTCACAGCTGAGCCTTGGAGAGGAGGGAGATTGGGCAGTGGGAGGAAAGGGAGGTGGGTTTCAGTAGCCGACTTGTTTCCCATTTCTTATGGGCCTTACAAAGCTTTCTAGTTTTTATTACCTAATTCTGTTGCATCACTGGAAGGGAAACCTCTGACTGTCCTGCTTTATTTACCCCAAACGGGAAAGCAGCAAGCCTGAATTATGAGAACTGAAATTGAACTTAGTCCTTGTCAGTTACATATTCTAAATGAAGGTATTTGTCATGCTTAAAACATCTCAGATGGATAAATTTCTGTAGTTTGTTTGCAAGTAAGTAAGAACAGCTGCATCACTTTATTGAAAGTTGGCTTCTAACAAACAAACAAAAAAATTCAAGACTGGGGTATATCTATGCCAAATTTCAGCCTGGACTGAATTTTTATGAGTTATAAACTCCTGCCATTTATAATGGAAATTCTGACAGTTCTTTAACTATTCTGTAGCAAAAGTAGACTGCAGTACTTTGGGGAGAAGAAACATGTTCTCTTTCTGGCTGGCTTTGTCTCATGACTTAGCCATTTTGGTGGTTCCTGCAATTCTTTCCCTAACTGTTTCAAAAAAATTACTGTACTCCTGATGCATCCTATTATCGGATATCATCAACTTCTGAAGAATAAAGATGCAGTGGTGCTGTCCTGCAAATGAGATAGATTGACTGGATGAGTACATTGGAGCACCAGACATAAATAGTCATTCTGTCATCTTTTCTTCACTCCGTCCCCAAGGTTTCTTGTGTATGTGCGCATTTTTACCCCAATAGACATGGTTTCAGTTATTTTTTTTTCCTTTTGTCATTGAGTATTTTCTAAGTTATTTCAGGTCTTTTATGAATAATATCTGACCAAAGGATAATACGGAGACCTTCACAATATATAATCCATAGGGCTGAGAAGAGATTATACAATGAAGGCAAATTCATAATGCGAGTTCAGCATCCACAATATACTACAGAAAGGAGCTCTGTATTGAGTATGAGCAGAGTGAGAGAAAGAGTGGACAAAGGTAGAGGTGTGTTTCCATGAATCCAGTGTATCGCTGGAGAAGACCTTTCTTTTCTGGTTCATGTTTCAGAATTTCACCACTGCACAACAATATCCCAGTTCTGAAGATGACCATAAAATGAGAAGCTTGCAGTGTTGGTTATGAATGTAAGACTACAAGTGGTTGAGCAAATGGGAGTGCAGCGTGCACGAAAGTACTGGGAAGAGTTTTAGAGAAAAGGTTAAATTATTTGAATGTAACAATGACGAAAGCTAAATGTAAAACTGGGTAAAATTAGTACTTAAAAATGGCCAAAGCTTTCTGCTTTAAGCATTGTAGCTCAGCTTTGGAAATAGGCAAAAAGGCCAAAAAGGCATGTGTGCATTAGGGGGGAAGACTGGAAAGGACTTTTCTGAAAAGCCAAAGCAGTTGTGTTGAGGCTTTACCCCCCTGAGCAGTTTCTTCACAGATTGATCTTTTCCTTCTCCTCCTTTTGTTACAGTATCTGTACCTTGACTTCTGTTGACTTAAAGAAGCTGTGGTTAATAGTACATAGTACAGCAGTAACAGGCCCTTCAGACAGAAAAAATATCCCTGAAAGATAAAAAGTGTTTTATGCTTTATTATTAAGTTGAGATAAATGATTTACACCCTTTCTAGGTACTTACATGTCCTCCTCTGACCTCAGTTCATATGGACTCACAGTAACCACACACTTGGCTGCACTCTTTGTGACTGCAAGAGAGAGTCCCTGTAACTTTTACAAGGCCATCTAAGACACTTCTAGAAGATTTTGTGTAACATGTTTCTACAAGCAGCTGGTGTGAAGCAATGGTTTTATTAGCGCTTACTTGGACTGACGTGCATGTCCCGAGTTGTGCAGCCTGCAAATATTGTTCTGGTTCAGAATGATGAAGCATTTACATTCACCGTAATGTCCTGTATTACACATTTATATATGCATTAGAGATTACTAACCAACCAAAATTATAATGCAAATTTTGTTTTGATTGAAATGTGAGGGAAAAACATCATCCACCTTTAATCTACTTATTTGCTGTCTGATGCTTACTGAGCAATTTAATAAACATTGTTCTAGTGGATGGCTATCCGTATGGGTATTTAGATGTCTCTCTGGAGCAATAGGTTCTATGCTGATTTGTCAACTCTTGCTTGTTGGTGTCATTGTGTTAAGGACCGTCGTTACGGATCAGGCCCCTATCTTATAAAGTAGCTCCTGCTTAAAGTGCTGGGCTGTGGGAAGTTTTCAAAATGTTAGATCTGACTTTTCAAGTGAAATTATTGCAGTCGTTCTTTATCTTCATTTTGCATCATTTTCATTAAATGTGCTTTTCTACTCTAGGAAAACAAGATTATAAGAAAACCAGGCCTATGTTAAGAGCTACAAGATTAAAAGCAGAGACCAAGAAAACTGCACTAGGCATAAAGGTAGAGATCTGTTTGACAGCTTATACCACCTTTCTGTGTATGTTGTTTCTTTTCCCCATAGATGTTATGTGTGAATATTGATTTTTGAGAGATATTATGACACTTCAAAATCTAAGTGGAATGCCAGAATCTAAAATATTTATGATAGATTGCTTTTACTTAACCCTAAAATAACTAGAATAGTTGAATTGCTAAAAGATTTTAAGTAGTCCATGTCCTTGTTATGATGCATACTTCCTTTAAGGTCAATAAAATACTGTATGCTTAGAAAATTGATCTTTTCAGGGAGCCTCTCTACACACAGAACAAATGCTTTAACGATTTCATGTAGTTATAAAAATTACCATAAATATCCTCCTTCTTCCTCTTCCTATCCTATACCCAGGAGTAATTTAAAGTCTGGGTTTGTTAAGTAATATAAATTCTCAGCACTATTATCTCAGTCTACATCCTTGTGTACTACCTCTCACTTGGAAACAGAAGGCTTAACTTACAGCAAAACACATAGAAAGGTACTGAACTTTACTTTGGAAATGTCCCTTTTTCAGGCAGGTATGAAGTATAATAATGACTGATCGCAGCTGGGAATATGAGCAAGGAGGACGACAATTAGGAATATTTTGTGCTATCTGCTACCAGTGTGTCATCAAAATGGGATTTATCTGAGTGCACATTGTTTATTTAAGTTGCATCTGGTATTTTTCCTTCAAACTTATTTTTGAATCAAATTGATACATAATTAGCTTAGCAGCAAGAGTAAAAACCAAGCAAAATAAAGAAGTGGACCAGATACCTGGCTATTCTAGTGAAAGAAATTTCAGAAATGTTAAAAGGAGAACATTTTCTTGTTTCTGGCAGATGAGAAATCAATTTTTTCAAGTTATAGCTTATAGCAAATGCCAAGGTATTACTACCAAGCTGTAACAGCTGTTGAGCTG
Organism: Scopus umbretta; assembly: GCA_013400535.1. Lineage (NCBI taxonomy): Eukaryota > Metazoa > Chordata > Aves > Pelecaniformes > Scopidae > Scopus > Scopus umbretta. Next base: position 5,119 of record VZTL01074556.1, read on the forward strand.
CCAGATGATGTATTTGGTTGTCTTCCAGAATTTGCTATTATAATCACGAAACAGTGCTTTCTTTTTGCTCCTGATTGCTGATCTCGATCAAGCATTACCATGCGATGCAGTATGTTTTCACAACATAATCTCCTCAGTTAGTGCTGTGTGTCAGGTTTTAATGAGAAAAAGTAAATTGCCTTTTTTGTTTAAAGGATAGATTATTAACCTTTTGAGATCAATGTGTTTTCCTTACTTTCTTATTAAATTTTACTTTTTCTTTTCATTTTACTTTCAGTGACATGACCTTTTAAAAGTGATGTTCTACTTGGAGACTTTTACTGTACAGCCTAGTTCTTTTAAAATTTGCAAGTTTTTTATGTCTTTCACAAGTGAGAAAATATGAACCTTGGTCCTTCAAAACCTGTTCTGTTTCCTTATTTTCTTAAGTAGCTCTTACTTAAAAATGAGGGACAATAGGGAAGCATATGTATAATGAACAATCAAGTATTAGTGAGTAAAGAAATCAAGAACAATTTATTTTGTACAGATATGTTCCTACGTGTTATAGCAGAACACCAGCTGACTTCTAGGTAAGAATGAGTTTTGCCATCAAGGCACACATGTGCTCTCCAGGTCATGGATTGTTGTTTCTGGGGTTCTGCTAGTTGCAGTGCGCTATGTCTCATGTTTGCAACTCTGACTCTGCCTTTAAAATGCAAGAAAGAAATTATTTAAAATTCTGTCTTCCGGCTGTAATATTTTTTGCACACCTGGACCTTACAATATGACTCTGGATCATCCCCAAACAGATCACAGTTATTTGCTTTACTTCCTAATTGCTGAGAAAAGCTGACAGAGCTGAAGCAAAAGGGAAGGTAAGTTGGGCACCTTTCCCTCTGGGGATATGCTTGTGGGGAAGGAAAGCAGGGCCTTTGTACGCGTCCTTCTCACTGAGCCTGCTTAATGCCAACAACCTCAGGCTTACTAAATGTTACAATACTTCTACCAGAGTATGGGCAATCCCTGTAGAATAAAACTCTGCACTTCTACTGACAGACCCTGCAGCGCTCAGCATGGAAGCGAGGCATATTTAATGTCTTGGGGTAAACTTGCACCTCTTCCCGTCTCGCAGTGACAACTCTGCACCCTGCTCTATCCCTCTAGTTCTGCAGAGCTTCACCATGGGCAGTGGATGTGCGTGGAGCGTCTGCAGGGAAATGGCCCTCCCTACCCCAGGAGAGGCTGCTTAGTTGTGAAGCCCCATAACCTCTCCGCCTCTCTCAGGCAGGGCTTGTTTTGTTCAGTCCATTGTGAAGTTCCTCCAGCTGTCCAAGAGCAATCTTCTTATATTCATCTTCCACGCTTATCCCAGATACTTCTCCGTTGTCTTCTGGATAAATTTTGAAACAAGAATTTCTTGACATCTCCTGCTTAGTGTGACAGCAGGGTGTTAAACTCCTCCTCATGTCTGTGGCTGTCAGAAGAGTCAGCAAAGTTGAGGTGCCATCAGGTTACGTACAATTGTGGAACTGTTTTGAGGCTTGAGTGTGCGTTCCTTTAATTGTTTGCTAATATTCAAAGCTTTTGAGTGTGCCTGAGACCTTCTTTTGGGAAGGTATCGTCACAGTTGTCACTTCATATTAACAAAGCTTTCTGAGTGTGATTAGTGACATGATTTACCTTCCAAACACTGGCATTTTAGTCTTTTTGTATGATTTAGGCCCTGATTCTGTGCTATGACAGTTGATTAACTTCAGTCTGTGTTGAGGAAAAAAAAAAAAAAGTGGTGTAACAAAAGTGCAATGTAATAAGTAGGCAGCACTTTAAATAGAAATGTCCAAAGTTCTTGTAAATCTTTGAGAAAGCACATACATATGTGTATTTACCATATATTTCATTTGTTTATCCACGTTTCAGTACATGATGCAGTATGCAGCATTTCAAAATAAATTAACATTTTCTTATAAAAAGATAAGTTGCAGTTAGTAAAAATCCTGTAGAGGAAGGATATCCTTATCATGCCTGTAAAAGTACAAGCTCTCTGGGAAAGAGGAATATTTTTGTAATTCTGTGAAAAACCTAGCATAATAAGTACCATGCTGCCACATAAAATGATAGGATTTTTAGTGCTCATTGATACCTCTAGAGTTGTTTTGCACTAGTGTCCTGAAAAGCTTATATTCCTGGCTGTAAACTAAGACTTGGTGTAGTATTTAGGGAAAAACAAAAAAGACGACTGGAAAATAGTGAAGGGATTTTAGTCCTTAATTTCTATGAAGATAATGAAATTCAACTGTTGTGTATTTCACCATGAGAGCTGACAACATTCGCTTAAAAAAAAAAAGGCCTTATAAATGACATAAAACTTTGCAGAACCAATCCCCTGGAGATCCTTCACATCTCATCGCTGGCATACTAATTAGCTTGTCTTGTCAAACTTTGATTGCCTTGTCATTTTAATGCAAGGTTTAAAGTAACAAAGTTTCTTTCAGTCACTGGCATTTAGTACTTTTTAATTTCCCCAATGAGAAATTTTATCGGTGTTGATAATGTCAGAGAAGCAGCTAAGCACTAATAACTTGCAAAAGTTAGTTCAAGCAGGGTGACCATGCTAGTATTTTGTGTGTAATATTTGCTCTTTAAACATCTTTAAAAATTAAATATTGTAGCAGAGCTGTTGTGCTGGCTCTGTTTGTGTATGTGACACTAATGCAGACAGTGCCAAAATACATGGTGTCTTTTGGAAAAGCAAACCCCTGTCTCGAGAAACAACTCAGAGAGAAAGCAGTATGCTGTATGTCTCCTGGTGTTTGGATAAGACAAAATTCTTTGTAGCGGTACCAAAAAGGGAGCCTCTGAACCTTCTCTGTGTGGTTGTTTTGTTGTCCCCCATGGGGGGCTCGTGCTGGTGGAGGCCCACCTGCTCATCCTTACCAGGTGGAGCCGCAAGGGTTCTGCACCAGCGGTGCTAACTTTGCTCTCAGTGGGTGAGGAAGAGGTGCCAGCAGGAGGGTGGCAAGCAGAAAATGGTTTGAGGCATGTAGAAGCTGAGGTTTGGTAGGCAGGGGCCGAAAGCGATGGTAGTTCTTGGGGATAGATTTTTTTCATGGTTTGCAAGAATGAATCAGTGGTCCGTGGGATAGATGAAGAAGTTTTCTTGAAAGGTAGATACCAATCTGAACAGTAGTATTTTACACTTGCAAAGACTGCAGAATACCACTCCATAGAGAATTATTTGCAACGTAGTACATCAATTGAGCTAAGGAAAAAATGTTTTCTAAAAAAGTGAGAGCTTACTGTCTGTCATTCTTTTGCATATCTGCTTAATCTATTGTGTAGCTAGCTAGCTCACTATTAAGAGTTTATCTCATCTGGAACAAGTAATGTATGAATAGATAACAAGGCACTCCTAGTGTATTTTGGCAAAGGGTATTCTCTGATTTCATGCTGTTCATAATCGGCTAAGTTAGTGAACTATATTTGCCAAGATAAGTTGGGAATATAGTTTCATAGCTTTGCAGAAATTAAGGCCACAAGGGACTATTACAGCATTTGATCTGGCCTTCTTTGTATGTTACAGATCATAAAATTTCATCCAAATATTTTCTAGGAAGTCCAGGCACTTTATAACGGCCAGAATACAGGGTCTTCAAACCAGCTTATGTGCCTCATAAAGAGCAGGGCAGCTTAATGTGCCACCAGTGAACAAAGTGTGATATTCCCGGTGAACCCAGTAGTCAGACTTTGATCCCTGACCTTGAAATGGAAGGGAGGGGAAAAAACCCGTACAAAGAGAACAAAATCAGATTGCTCCCATCTGCCCCTGGCCTGACCTGCACACATAAGTACAGTAATCATGGTGGTTTGAACATGTGGACAAGGTGCACCAAGTACGAGCTTAGGGAGGATTTTCTGTACCATCTTGGAGCCGTAGTCCATCTTTCTCAGGCTTTGGTCTGTACTTATGACCAATCTCTAATACTTCAAAGGATAGTTGACAACAACAAAATCTCAAATCCCAGAAAGAAGTTAATACAATTTGAGGAAAATTTCCTGAAAAAGGACACTTCTTTTGATCCTATATAGAAGTCTGAAGCACTGAAGGATGAAGTGCCATTACTTTTAACAATCTGGTACTTCAGGGGTTCAGAATATAGCACTGACCATATAAGTAATCGCAGTCTTCCTAGGGCCCTGAAGGAGGGGAGCAGTCTGGAGGGATGAGTTAGCCAATTCCAAGGCTGGCAGCCAGGACCTCCTTTTCACACAAGCCCAAGCTGAGGTATTCTTCCCAATAGCTAAATAAAAATGTGCTGGTTTTGAGAGATCTGACCATAAAAGACTCACAGCCATGGAAGTCCGTGTTTTCCTGAAGAGATAACTGGAATGTTCAATCATTCTTGCTCCTAGGAAGTAACATCTCACAAAATCATAGAATCATAGAATCGTTAAGGGTGGAAAAGACCTCTGAAATCATCTAGTCCAACTGTCAACCCAACCCCACCATGACTACTAAACAATGTCCCGAAGTGCCACATCTACATGTTTTTTGTATACCTCCAGGGATGGTGACTCCACCACCTCCCTGGCAGCCTGTTCCAATGTTTGACCACTCTTTCAGTAAAGAAATTTTTCCTAATACCCAATCTAAACCTTCCCTGGCGCAACTTGAGGCCATTTCCTCTCGTCCTAAGTCTTATTTCAAGACTGAGCTTATCTAATTGCAGCTGGACCTTGAGAGGTTCTTGTAAACAAGATAGATGGACCCCACACTGTGAAGCGCCTTACTTAAATACAGTTGTATGGCATATATAGGTATATGCTATAACCAAACTGCCTCTCGTTCTTCTCTATGATAAAATAAATACCATTCATCTCCCTACTGGAAGTCCCTCTGCCTTTGCACATCCAGAGATCACACTGAGGGAGTGGTTACCCCTGAAATCCCAAGACCTTTTTAGACTCACAGTTTTTCAAGGCAGAGTCCTCCAGTTTGTAAGTACAACCTACATCTTTGATACTTGTATATATTATCTTGCATTTAGCTACATTAAAATGAATCCTCTTGCTTTGTGATCATATAACCAGGCCTTTTAGATGACTGTGTAATAGTACCTTGTTCTCATTGTTTGAGGCAGTAGTGATCTTTGTTCCATCTGAAATTTTTACAATAAAAAATGTATAACTTAAAAATTACTGATGAAAGTTAATAAATTACTTTTGTTACCTTGTATTAGATGTAGAATTTCCTGTACTAAGGAAGTAAACATCCATTTTTAAACATGGTTTTGTTGAAACTCTAAAAAATGGTCACAGTGAATGTCCAGGTAAAGTCTTTCAGTTAGAAATTATATGGGATAAAAAGGTTGATTGTCAAGTTCATATATGTTTGTTTTATTTCTACAGGTGTCCTTGGTTAGCATGATTTTCTTGTCATCTCTTTTCAGAAATAGCTAGGGATAGTTTAGCATTTCAGAGACAGCAATTTGTGGTACTCTTTCACCTAGTTTTAAGCTGGTTTCAGATAAAAAAGGTACAATTCTCTTTGGAGGACCATAAAAAAATGCGTAAAAAATCCTGAAAGTGTGATATTTCTCTATATGTGTAGGATATGATGCTGCTATACACAGTGTCCAGATTTGTGTTATTATAGCCAACAGTTTTTGCTCACCCATATTTTTTCATCTCCTGATTAATCTTGTTTAGATCCCAACTCTGCAACTCGCTCTATCAGGGTGAATCTGAGGACATTATCCAAGTATTTTGGCATGAGAGACATAAAACTGACAAAAAAAATGATGGGAGAATTAAATCTACATTACACTGTAATGGCATGTGTTTCCTTTATGGAAGAGTTTCTGAAAAACTTAAAAAGCTGAAATCAGTAGGATTCTACAGATATCATCCTTAATATAAGAGAATATAATAGAAAATTCTGTTCCTTTTAAAGGCTTCTTTGACTGTAGTTTGGGATTTGAGAACAGGAATGTTATTTCCTAGAGTTCTGTACCACATTACAAAAGAAGAAAAGGAGAAAAAGACCTGTGATAATTTTAAGTTTATTTCTATAGGACTCTTTCTATATTGGTTAATTATTCATGGTGAAATCCTCTGAGTAAATGGATTTGGCAGAGGGATGATGAGGATGATCCATAAAGTGCAGGAGAAAGGGAGCCGAGCGGGGAGTATTTTAACATTTCATTTCTATGCATGGCTTAAAATACAAATAGCAAAGCCTGATAAGTATAAAACAAATTAAAGTGACAATATATACTGTTGTTGCAAAGACAGTATAGTGGTGTAGCATCTCATTTGCTATTTACATTGCAAAATTTATGTTTATAAAAGTTCATAAACTGGATGCAATTCTTAAGAGACTGCATATCCCTAGCTGAGAGCCAGGTGTCCTTTGTTAGGCCGTTTATTTTAGATTTTTGTTACTCTGCCTTCTTCAGTAACTCAAAATTAAGGTTCTTGCATAATTTACAAACCTGGAATTTCAATAAGGCTTTGCATTCCCAGGGTTAATAAATACTGATCCAGCCACCCAGTTCCTAATGCCTGTGTAAGGAAAGCAGTATTGTTATCTCAGTGTTATTCACTATAAAACTTAGGCAGAGGAATTAAAGAACTACTCCTGTCAAAGCAGTTACTGGGCAGTCTGAGAAAGAAAATCAAGATTTTTCCCAGTTTCACTTCCCGGTAAACAAATATTTAATGCTAACATTCCCTAGAATTTTGCTGCTGCTACCACAGAATTTCGTAAGGGGGACTGGGGAGAAGGGAGAGGAAAGGTGAACCTATTGTAAAGCAGAAAATGTGGCAAGCGTGGCATCCAAACCAGGGAAAAAACTTTTTAATACTGGAATTAATTTGCTCTCTGTATCAAGTGTGAACGGTGCCTGCATTGTACAGTGTTGTTGTCCACTCTCCTGAGCAGATGGAGCTTGCAGTTGTATGTCACTTGTTTATTACATCCTCTTAAGATTAGTAGCTGTGTGGCCAGATGGGTCTGGGAGCACAGCTGTGGATACAAGGAAATAAATGAAACCTGTCTGATGCTGCCATGCCCTTTTGTGAGATACTGACGTGTTGCAACTGCAACAAAGCAAAAATCACTTTCCTTTAATATATTAGTGAATTAGATGTACTTTCTTTTTTTTAATCAAATCATATGAAATCAGGAGGATGAGGTTCAGAGGATGATACAATTCTAAGAGGAAAGTGCAGTTGAAATCTGTAGCAAACAGCCTCAGCAAATTTACAGGAGTAATTTTAATGTGGTAAAATAAAGTACATCTCAATTAATCATCCATATAAAATGTAAAGCAAAGCTTTCTATAGAACAAAGACTCCTATAGAGCATACGCCAACTAGGCAGTAGTATTTCAAAGTTTATTAGATGGCATATGTTGAATTATTGATCCAACATTCTGATAAACTATATAATGCATTCATGTAAATGCAAATGAAATGCTGTTCTATAGAATAATGCCAGATTATGGGCTAGACTTTAAAAAATTAAGCTAACACACTTTTAACTCCTTCATGGCAGTGGACACACAAAGTTGGTCACAAAGTTGCCACCAATCCAGAGATACTGGATGGAATTCGTCCTACAGTACAGGTCTCCACCACACCAGGGATACCATCTCGACTCCCTTTCTGGTCTAAGGGGAGAAAGAGGCATTTTTAGGAAGAATTCACGTGACCTCTTTTAGAGGACACAATGAATCTTACACCAAAAGGCATCAGGTTCTCTCCTTGGATGGTAAAGAGTGTCTGACTGTCTAGGTGTGGTGTAGGCATCTCCTTTCAGTCCTACTGGCAGAGTAGATTTGATGTGACATCTCCTCTACCAATTCAGATTAGTTGTTATAAAGTCACTGAACTGTTTTTCTTCTCTCCTTTTAAGGATACAGCTGGATTGTTTTGATGCAGATGATTTGTAGGTTAACATGAAGCTGGGATTTGGAGGGGAGGTTGTTCCTTCTTTTTGTACAGGGAAAATGGTTTTGGGGCTACAAACTAACCTGTTCCTTTTGAGCACCTCAGTACCTGATTTTTAAAATAGATCATGATGATAAAAAATAAAGCAGTGCATGCTGTTAGCTGTGGAAGTGGCACTTTCTGTGAGCTGAAGGAACATAAGGATTTTTCTCAAATTTGTATTTCCTCTTTCATTGTCTAGCAAAATGAGAGTCAACACTACAGGAAGTGTGCTGTGCTTTCCTGGAAAATAAAAACTTAAAAATGTGAAATACTGTGACTTTGAAAGAAGTAGTGTTATAAAGAGATGATCAAACTATGATTTATTATGTCTGAGATCTAAAGTTGGAGCTTAACAGAGTCCAGCCTTAAGATAGAATATGATGATAGGCAGTCACATAATGCGTATGACGTGTAGTACAAAAACATTTTTCTGCTTCTGAAAGCTGCTATAAATCATGTATACTTTGGAAGACTCTTTTATGTTAATTAAGGAAGATGCAGCAAGTTGCAATATTTTATGGGAAGAGAGGCAAGTACAAGTGCAAATTGTTGTGCTTTTTGCCTTATTGGAGAGGGGAAGGAAGAAAAGTTTCATCCAATTCTGAAGGATTTTGTAGCTCCATATTGTAATGCATGCCAGGAGGTTGGGAGGTAGAGGTAGCAATTTTCATTGACTTCCACCATACTGTGTTTGCTTCATTAAAAAATTACAAATTTGTTGGCAAAAAGCAGTAACATATTGCTAGAAAACATCAAAATTCACAGTGTAAATTCGTAACTTAAATTTGTGTTCAAAACTGTGGTTTGTGAATTCTGTCTTTTCTTTTAAAAAAGAAGGAATAGCATAATAAAAGGACATAAAGCTCCTATTTCTAGGTCAGACCAAAGATCTTTAAGCCAAATATCCTATTTCTGGCAGTATATCAGACTCACCAAAATCTTTATCAAGTGAATGGATTTTATAACATTCTGAAATGTTAATCACAAAGAAGAAATCATTCAAGTATCAATGCCCTATGCAATTATATATGTCTGATGTTATTTTGATGTGCATTATAGAATGGACATAATATTTATTCCTGATTTATCTGATTTCTAACAGGTTTTGTTTTCTTTTTTTTTCTCTTATTTCTACAGGAAGTTGCCCTTGTCCTTGCAGCTATACTGGTATTTTTGTTGGCTTTCTATGCTTTCTTTTATCTTAACATTTCCAATGAAGTTGACCTTGATTTGGATCCAGATGAAAACTAGCAGATGCAATGAATCTATCATCAAGACTTCTTCAGCTTGAACAAGACTACGTAGGAACACACAGTCCCTTCACTGTGAGACAGTAAATGATGCCATTTCTTGCAGTCCAAAATCATAAGAAAGTTTTGCAATACATCAGTCACTTTTACATTCCAGATCTCCAAAATAAGAGCACACTTATGCCCAGCAAGTGTATCTGGTTAACACCAAAGCCAGGAGCAGCAGTATAATACATGAAGTTTATTGTTTACATTATTTTTCTCTTGGGCAGAGAACTTTGATGTTAAAAGACAGGTGCTATTATTACCATGGGTATTGATGCTGACTTCACAGGAGGAGAGTCTGCCTTGACTAAATTTAGGAATCAAAGCTTCCTAATAGCCAAATAAGGTTCCTTTTCCTTCCCCCAAAAGAAAGCAGAAATACCAAATAAAAACTCTTTTCTTGATTTACATTTAAAATACATCAGAAAACCCTCATCCTTCCTCTCCCTTTTAATCTTTCTTGTGCATGTGTGCACATGCGTGCGCACAAAGGTGGAAGAAATTGTAGGGAAAAAAAAACATCTTTTTAGGAGCAGTCTGTCACCTCCTATATGGACTTAATTTTATGTCATCCCAGATTCTGTGTGCCCATATATCTGCAGTAATCTTTTTCATTCTTTTGCCAACTGTTCAGCACACATGTGTTCTGTCAGAAATGGCACCTGGATGACAGAAGCTCTAACATTCGCATATGCCTCTGAAATACAGTTCTTTGCCTCCTGTGCTGTCTGAACTAGTGTAAATAGAAAGTTCAGTCGATGTTGGTTTTAATTAGTGTATTGCTCTATTATTAATATAAAGTCAAAATTGTATTTTAATTATACTCTTCCTGCTGGTTGTGGTGTCAACTTGCTCTACCTGTTAGGGAGATGTTGTAAAACAATTGCTTTCCACTTATACAATCATTTTAATCATCAAACTAATGTGAAAAGTTGCAAGTATTAAGAAAGCTTTTTTTCGTGCGTCCTAATAATTGGGAAAATCTTGGCCCCATGACGTCCTTCAGTTCTTGCAAAGTACTTTTCAGAATATGCACTGTAGATAACATTTCTGATCCCTTTGATATCCACAGGCCACTTGAAGAAGTCGGTATGCCAAAGCAGCTGCAGGGAGCTGTAAAATTCTGGCTTTACCCTGTTCTGCTTCAGCTTTGGCGTATAACTGAGCTTGTGGTTGTAAAGGTTCAGTTGTGATCCATTTAAAAATGTTGTCAGTCTTTCTCTAGTTTGGGTTCACTTTGATACCAAGAAAATCATAGAGACTTTGGTGCTGAATGCGGCAAGGAAGTTAGGCAGATTGACTTCCGGAAAAGTTATCATAGTTCTGAAATTCTATTAGCAAACTAGCTTGGCTTTATCTTTGATACCAATTTCAGGGCTGAATGTTAGGTTTAGGTTGCAACTGAGATATTTACTGACTTGTTCCAGAAATGCCTGCCTAAGATTTTTTATAGTGATTTTGAAGACAAAGGGATACAAATCATAGCAAATATTATAATGGAAGATATATTTCTTTTAAATTGACACAGTCCCATTATCACCACTTAAGGAACTTAGATCAATACAGTTAATTTTTAAACCATACAGTAACTATGACCATATACATTATGAGTCTCTAAGGATCCACTTGTCTGTCATACTCCTCATTCACTTTATGCAATGCAAACAACTCCTCTAGAAATTCAGAGCACAACAGTCTTCCGAGAAGAATATGAAAGAGAAGCATAAACACGTATGTGCAAATATTTCTCATTTTTTGATTATGACTGTTACAGACACAAAATCCTAACATTTATGCATTCATATGACTTATAGTCTGCTAATACTCGCACACATGACCAAACACTTAGCAACATGTTGCATTTATGGTGAAGCATTATCTGACACATGGCCCGACTTTCATTGGAGAGAAAAGCATATCACAAGCTGTCTCCTTGGAAGTGACATGCCTTTCCCTTCACCAGTGGCACACCACATGTCACAGAAGCTGCAGACCTCTCCTGCTACTTTGCGTGAGCAATTTTCTTGTTCCATAAAGTGCTGGAAGGATTGCTTTCTTAAAGTCTGCACATAGCTCTCTGGGTGATACGGGGCCTGGGAATGGTGTGTAGTTATCCCCTTCGTGCAGGTTGTCTCATAACTTGCTTTCTGGATCAGTTACATGTAAAAGCAAGCTATTCTTACTGTTAAATTTATGAACATGGCGTTCCTAGAATAGGAAGATTGAATTTCCCATAATTATGACTTATAGACAAAATCTGAAGCGCATATATATGTGATTGAAGCAGCTTCCCTGATTTGTGACTTATCAGTCCATATTGCCCACAAATACCATAGTTAGCAGTTTGTCCGTTGGCTTCGTTTAGGTTAGGCCTTTTCATTCACTTGAAAGGTATTCTCATGTAACAAGAAAGTTTTCTTTTGCTTAGATAAACTGGGTAGCCTTCGGTTCAGTGTACAAAGGAATACGTGGCAAATATTGCAGCAAATACACTTTTATCAGTACAATAATTTCTAATGGGACTATGTCAATAGTTTTTTAAAGCTAAAAGCTCCCATTTTTCATCAAATTGTTCATCCTTGGTTTTCTGAAAGACAAGCACAACAATATTAGCAATGAGGTTTGATTCTGAGCTTACTAGTTTATCATTCCCCTGAGTTCGCTGAGATTACAACTGATTTACTCCAACAGAAAATCAGAAGCTCACCGGCAGTTATTTCTGCTTTGTGGAGCACTACATTGCCCATGCCTGATATTTTAAAGTAGAGACTGATTTTAATCTTGCAAACACGTGGCTTATTTCGTCCTTAATTATATCTGAGATTGAATGCCTCCTGGTTTTTGGACCACCTATCTTTGTATGAGTTGCTCAGTGTCTATTTTAATAATAAATGTATTTTTACTATTTTTGTGCTCTTATTAATGTTGGATGTGTCACACAATTATATATACATTTGAAAGGACATTAAAGCAATCTAAACAGCATGATGTTCAAATGTGAGCAGTGATACCCACCAGTTTTAGAATATTTGGATTATTTGAGGCAGTTCTAGCCCCTAAGCTCATACTAAAACTAAGTGTAGCCTATGAATACTTAAAAGACAATAAAGAGAACTTCCCTTGGCATCCTACCCAACACCAACAGAGTAGCTCTCTTTCTGCAGGCAAAGTTGTTCCGTGTAGCTCCCATCAACTTCAGACAGGTTGACTTTATTATAAAAGTAATACTTGTATGTGCTTATTTCAAGGAAAGATTGATGATCAAACCATTTATGCAGCAGCCCTGGTTTAACAGGGCAGGTTTTTTCAAGGCTGTTCACCCCTGGAGAAAGAGTAGATGTCAGTGGTGTTGTTGCCCTCTGCTTGTGGAATACACTTAATTTCTTTCCAGCAGAGGTTGTGGAGGAGATGCCTGTACCAAGTCCTTGCACTGTGGGTGGGAGCAGATGCCCCATCTGGAAGAGTCTCTGGCTAGGAAGGCATGACAGTCTTCCAGCAGTGATTTTGCTCAGTAAATTTTTCCTCAGCAGTTTTCCTTCTCCCTTTGATCCTACAAAAGCAGAACCAGCGTGTAGACCATCTCAGGACAGAAGCCTCATTATAGTAGTTTTTACTAGTGCTGTTAGTGAACATTGCCAAGGAAGGGCTTTAACTCTATTTCCTAGAGTCCATAAATATATTTTACTGGAAGCTTAGGAGGCATGTTAAGTATTTCCCTAATGGACCCTAGAGATATATTTAAACTTTTCTTGAAGAAAGCTTTATTTAAAGTTCACTATTGCATATCATGTAGACATGATGTGATTCAGGATCTGTCTTAACTCCTTCCATGCATGAGAGCAGCTGTAGCAGGGATGGCATGTAGACTCTGAGATTACGCCGCAACACGTAACTGCGAACGTACGCAGCATGAGCAAACTCATCTGTTTAGGTGTCATCTAGACATCTAGGTGTCATCTTGACCTAACAAGTTGTGTTTGAAATCAAATGGTTTTTAAACAACCTTATTAAATGAAAGCACAGTGAAAGCCCTACAAAACCGCTCGTCCCATTTCCATGAAAATTACTGCCATGGAAGAGGCTTATCTGCTGACTTAGGGCCACGTTTTGAATGCTGCCCTTTCAGGGAGGAAAATGTTGCTAGCAGCTCCCGGTAGAGTGATGATTCATTTTGCTCTGATACAGGATTGTGCCTGTAAGGCACAACTGAGCCAGTTGGTGAAGGTCAAATGTATTCAGGACAATTCTGAGTAAAGGACTGTACTTGAAACGCAGACTAGGCAAGTTAGAGTGCCAGCAAACAGGATACTACAGATCTTGATTGCATTTCAAGTTTTACTTACAGTAGCATAATAATTAGTGGTGCTTATGACTAAGAAAATAACAATATGGCACATCAATAAGACAGCAGAAATGTGATGTTGGAACTGCTTCTTAAAAGATTTTGTAGTGGATTATGCCTACACTTTGGGAAATGAATCCATGAGATGAATAAACTGGCAAAGATTGTCTGTGATCTTATGCTTACAATATTTTTCCCTGAAAGAGCCAACAGAGATATTTTGCAACACTTGTTCCTATCATCCTCTTAGTTTGCTGTAATACATTCTTCTGTAGATGTATTTCTAAACTTTTCCAAGAGTGGAAAAATATTTTTTGTAGTTCATCAATGCATTTAATTGACAGAATCCTCTACTCTTCCTTTTATCCCCCCTTAATCACAACAAAATTTGTGGGGAGACAGCCAAAATGTTAGGTACCAGTGTCTCTCAAGCAGATGTCACACCACTATTTTTTAGCTCGTTTAAATGAATAAACATGTTAAACTGTGAAGTATTACATTTTAGATTTTTTCATTAAAAAAAATGGGACAATCTGTTTACTGTCCTTAATTGAGACAACAATCCTGGTGGTTGCCAGTTTTGGCAGTTGTAATGATGAACTATAAATATTGGGACAAATCAACTAACTGGTGATCGTGGAGGATAGTTCAAGTAGAAGGCTCATTCTGCATGAACACATTTTTCAGTGGTATATTTTTTTCTAACTCCTATAATTGTTATACTGGTTTTGCATGTTAAAACCACAAATAAATACATGACTAGTTAAACAATAGGCCTGATTCTGTTGTCTTATTCTGAATCACAAAAAAAGCAGATAAAAGCTGACAGCCCTTCAGCACAGTTCATGCCTTGCCCAATTTCTTCCTAAAAGGTGTTTGTTCAGGTCAGTTATGAATGTGAGCTACAAAGAGTTTCATTTTGCTGAACCTTGGAAAAACTGAGCAGCGTATAGATCTTGGGGAGTTTGCCATTTCACAAAGAGACACTAGGAATTTTAAAGAGCGAAGCCACAGGAGGTGAGTATGGAGTTTGGTGGCAAACTGATGTCATTCTCCTATCACAGTTCCTCTGGAAATGAGAGTGGAAGAAAATTGAAGTAAAATGACCGGTTCTTGCAGGAGACAACTACCTCACAACTCGTCGTGTTGCTCAAGAAGAGGAGGGTGGAAGAAAAGCTAATTGTGATACCGAAAGAGAGCTAACTCAACTTCTTGTTTTTCATAGGGAAAAAAAAAGGACCAGGAGGAGATAAAGATGTCTGAAACGAAGCAGCTTCTCATTGGATCAATGGTTCATTTATTTAAGTAAGGAATAAGCAGGATTTGGGGGATTTACACAAAACATGTCAGGCTAATTGCTGTTGCCTTCATGTATAAAAAAAGTCACATTATGCCAACCTAGAGTAGCTTTGTGTGTCTGCTACTGAGTTAAATGTAAATGTACTGATACGGGCAACGTCCCCATTTCTCTAGAGAGCCTTCTCCTGTGATACTATCAGCAGAGAGGAGGGACAGGGAGGGAAATGGCAGGGGAGCCCTTTTGCTGATTCTGCACTCCTAAAGCATCACCCCTGCTCAGTGGGGAGCTGCTGGTGTTTAGAATAGGACTGCAATCCTGGATTGCTTTGGAAAGGCTACAAAAAAGAACAGAGCAGAGCTTAACCTACAGGGTGAGCCTCCTACCATCACTGGTGCCTGATTTGTTACCACAAATAAATAGAAGCTGAGATGTTCAGGCTTTTTACTTTTATTTATTAGGTTCTCAGGGAGGTGCCAGAAAATTGTCTTTTGTTGTCCTTTTGAAACCTGTTTCTGCATCGTTGTTTCCCCTTACCATCTCTGGGACTGCTTTCCAGTCAATGAATGCTATGCTCATGCCTACTGCTTTTGGTAGGAAAGCTGTAGACATTATCCTTTTGCAGGGAGGGGCTGGGGAGTGACCCACCATCTCCCCTGCTCTCACCTGGCTGAAGCTGAAGAGGCCTCAAGTAGCTATTGCTGTGTAATATAATAAGACTTGCTCTGGTTTGGGAAGGACAGCAAATTCTGAACTGAGGGCAGCTTTATTTAGCCTTTTCTGCCTGAGGAGCCTTCAGAGCAGCCCGCATGGTGAAAGTCAGGTTTTTGCTTGCTTCCCTTTTGATGGCTTCCTTCAGCTTCTCATTGAAAAGATGAGCTAGGGTGCTATGGTTGTCTACTTAAAGCAGGGCTGTTTTAACAACAGTATCATGGGTTCTCACTGCCCTAATGAGCGCGTGACTGTTCCTTCTTAAAAGGCAGACAATCATATTTGTGTTTATCTGTTCATTAATTGTAGCCATTCTTGATCTGCTCTTCTCAGGCAGCACTTTACCTTTGTGCCACTGTGTCTCTGCTGCTCCAGTAATAACGGGATGTGCTGAGCAGAGAAGAGAGTACAGCGGCTTCTTTAGATCATTACCAAAGCCACAAATTCATTTAAAGTTAGGCAGTATATGTGGGGGAAACGTTCCCAGTGCACTATATAGATTTTTCTTTTAAAGAGCAGCCCTTTAAAACCCGCTCTGATCTTGTGAATGCCATTTCACAGTCCTTGCCTATATGCACAAAGGCTTGTGAGTTCACTCTAAAAAAAGACAAGTTATAAACATGACTCTGTTATTCATGAGAATGTGTTGGCATTTTTTTTCTTCTTACAAATCAGTCATCAGCTGTTTTTAATTAATAGAAAAGTGCCTTTGTTTGTGGGTGACACAGTTTGGTCAAATGTAGCTTCTCATCTGAAGTGTTACAGAATGATAATTACCTCCCTTTGGTTGAAGGTTGCCTAAAAATAGGAATTACTTGTAATATGTATGACTTTTTCCAAAGACTGTGATGCTGAAATTTGGTAAATTCTCCACAGAAATATCAGATACATGACTCTAACTAGAGCAATGGTTTTGAAATTTTTCCTTGTCAATGAGTTTTACCTTCTGTTTTAGGAAATTTTCAAGTTGATATGATGATGGAGTGGGTAGTGCCTGAAGGACGACTGAAAAGAACAAAATAAAAGCTTAAGAGACTCTTCACATGCATTATTCAACCTCTCACTTACACCCTGCTGTGACTGGACTATGTCAGTGTTACGGGTGATGGAGAGACAATGCATCTGAGACAATCAGCTTTGCTTGTGATTGTTGCACCCTCAAACTTACAGGTGTTTCTGCTACACAACGTTGTGCTCTTCTACACAGAAGAGGTGTTTCTTACTAAATTGATTCCTACGTACAGAAGAAAATAACTTCTGTTTTGTACATCTTCACGTAAAATATACAGATAGAAGAAAAAATGTTCCCTGTGAGCAAGGACGTTTGGAAACAAGAGTAATTCCTGCAGCACGTGAGTTGTGCATAGGCAAAAAACGTGTTAAATTTAAAAGATAAGACAAATAAAGAAAGGAAATTTTCATTATATTGCACATTTATAAAGGATAAAAGTAGGCCTCACTCCTCTGTCGTATATTCATCACTCCTTACAGTACAGATCTCTAGAGTAGTTTCCACAAAGTTATTATTCCCCCTATTCCACCACTAGTTTGGGGATTGTCATTGCCAGCTCAGAATGAAAAATCATCATGTATTTCCCAGAACTTAAACAAGAAAATTAAAGTATCCTTGTGAAGCATTACGTTATTCAGTTGCTTTGAAAGGGTCTACCAGAGGGTATGTACAATAATGTATAACACAAAGTGATGTGGAATAACAGAAAGAAATTATAACTGACTTTCAACCGATCAGCTAACTATGGAGCTGGCCTGGGGGGCCTTTAGTGCTTCCTTGCAAAGCCTTGAGGAACAGATCTGTCACATCCACTCATCAACATTTGTCTCAGTTACCATCCTAGATTTTGTGTCCTTTGTAAACAATTAAAACTTCAGGGTCATAGGTTCGGAGAAGGCTGGTTTTGATCTTTGCACCTAGATCAGGCCTTCCAGCTTGCTCAGATCAAGGCAGATTCCTTCCAGAGAGCCGTGGGAAGTTTGAAAAGAGATTGCATACTCTTCAATCAGGTTAGCAATGAAATAACACAAGATGAAGACACTGAAAAACTGACTCAGCTGCCCTTGGAGAGGGAAGTATTTGCTGAGGTTGTCTGGCAGTGGGGTACCAGATATGTCAAGCTCTGTACGAAGGGAGGAGTGAGCCCAGGCAGACATATCTCAGGATGTCAGCAGGGACTAGATGCAGATGTACTGCCAGATGCTTCTTCTTATGCACTCCTTCCTCCAATGGCACAAACCCAAGAACACTTATGAGAGGACCCCGGTGCAATCTTGCTCTTCAGAAGTAAGAGTCAAGATCATGAGAAGTATCTCTCATGCTAAGGATGATGAAAAGTTGGTCAATTCATTAACAGCTCAGGATTATAGGAACTGCAGTGCTAAAATAAACTTTCCTTAACCTAACAGTGGGGGTTCATTTGTAAATGAACCTTTGTGAAAGTCTAGGCACATTATGAAAATCCAAACAGTTTAATACTTGTAACAGGGAAATCTATGCAGCTGAATATGAGAGGAAAAAAAAAAAAAAAAAACATTTCAATGAGAAATATGTTAATTCTGTTCTAGAGGAACTACAGAGGCCCTAGCTCTGATGGGGTCTGAGGAAGGAGTCAAGTACACTAATGATGTCTGCCTCCTTTCATCATGTGCTAGCAACAGGGTAACACATCTTTCCACCCAGCCAACAGGAATACTTTAATTAAGTAAAACAGGATTACAAAACACCAGGCTACCTAACTGCCCCAGTTTAGAGAGCTGCAGAAATAAAGCTCTCAGTTCATTAAATTATAGCTTATATAGATGTCCCACCATTACACGTCTTACAGCCAGATATCAAAAACAGATCCACCAGCAACATGTTCACACGCTGTCAAGTTCTCCTGTGTCTCAGAAGTCTTGAAGAATACAGAGACTGTCACATGTGTGAGAGATTTCGTCTTGTGTTGCTTCTCTCACAAAGTATTTCTTGACCTTAGCATAGGCCAAGAGCTGAAGTTTGCAGGCTAATGAGGAGGAAAAAGAGGATACGCTGTAAAAATTACTATATGCGAGTCTTAATCATTTAGAGGCAAACATCAGAGCCATCCTTGGAGGTAGAACTGAGATAAAATACTCCAGGAAAGATATTTGTTCCTCTTTGGAAAGCCCAGTGGAAAAAGCTTTAGGCTGTCTGTGTCCCAGTGGAGGAATAATTCAGTGATGTGGAAGGCTGAATAGATGGTCCTGAAATGAGGATAGCAACCAGCAAGTGGAGCAGCCCCTTCTTCCAGAGCCTCAAATCTAGAGTAGTGCCGTGGCCAAAAGGAGCAGCACTGCCTCTCTATCTGAAGCCCAAGACTTCAGCCGGCTCACTCTGCCTGGGAGCTTGGGAAAAACAAACCTTGTGTGACCCTTCAGCAGCAGTTACACAGGATGTCTCTCCAAGAATGAAAATTTGCTCACACAGGAGAAAAGAACTTGAAAACCTCTGCGTAATACTACCACCCACCAACACCCACTATTTGTGAATTATATCACTGGCTTTCATCCCTCTGAAAAACAAAGTTGATTTGACTAATACTGTAATGTTCCTAATGACTTGTTTTTTGGATATATGGCAGCTGTATTTAAAAAAAAAAAAAAAGCCCACGCAGATAGTGGCTTGATTCACTGCGGCTGGCACAGATCACCCTTGCTCACAGAGATGGGTGCAGCGCCTCCGGCAGGGCAGCTTGTGTTGGAGAAGGTAGGAGTGTCTTCTTGGTTATGCCCCTGAGATGCACTTCTCCCCATGGTATTGCCTGCTTTGGGAGTCCTGAGTCCCTGCAGGGCCAGAGCGGCTGAGGGTGCTCCCTGCTGCTGCATCAGCCCTCCCAGCAGTTTAAGTATTGACAGGGCTCATCTGTGCAGTAGACCTGAGCAAGCAGTACCCTGGAGGCAAAACCAAGGCAGGAATGCACGTGGGAGGATGAGCAAAAGCCCCAGGGGACACAGAGCCTGTACGCTAAGTTATCAGGAGGATGGTGTCTAAATCCAACTCCAGTCAGAAATGAAGGGAATTTAGAGGTTAGTTTGGTTTAGGGTTGATTCTCAGCTGATCCTGAATGTACAGTGAACAATTGGCCACACCAGAAGCCTCTGGAGAGCAGAAGGCAGTCTGGAATTGCAGATGTGCGAACATGCCTCCAAAGGGCTGCTGCCCTCCAGGCTGTCTGCTCCCCATCCGCATCAGGCCCACAGGTGGCTTTCACAACAACCTGTCTGGTAAAACACCGACTCACTTCACGCCATGGCAGTATTAAATTTACTGCTGGGTGTGCTCGGATTTGTGGGCCCGTGATCTCTGAAGGACTATCCCCAGCTGCTCCCAGGATAGCCCGTGTTTGTTGCCTGTATGAAGGGTGAATACGCATTAATATGCATGAATATTGCATTGAGAAAGACATATCCAAAGTCATTCAACCTTTGGTATAAAGGTTCTAAATTTGCTCTGACATAATTATATCCTTTTTGTTTATGACTTATGACTTATTTTTTTCTAATGTTTTTCACACAGCTGTATCTCTAACCACCACTGAGATTTTAGCAGAACTTTAGGAAGACTGTATCACTTTCTGTCTCCCACACACAGGTGTGTTTTCTTGGGCAGCGTTAAATAAAATGTTTTGCACTCGCTATGTTTTGCAGGAAGCCAATATATAGCAGAGTTGCAACTTCTGAATAGTTCTGAACAGAAAATACAGGGAAAAGAATAAACCTAGACCCTCGTTCCCAAAAAAGAAATTGCATATTAATATATATTGTTCAGTCATGGATTGAAATACTTAATTCTAATTATTAAATCATTATTAATTTAAATGCTTTAAAATATTTTAATTAAATCCACCATGCTGAATAATACTAAATTCATTAAGATAAAAGCGATAGGTTGGGATGAATATAGGCATCTTAAGCAGTTCACTTTGCTCACTGCATGGTGCTGGCAGGCTTCATCTCGAGACTTGCTCAGAACACGTTTTCGCCGCCATTGGGAAGCTGCAGTGCTGGCCCATCACTGGCACGTTTTTCCTTCCTCCAGCATGGTGTTGGGATAACTGTACAGCTTAAGATTTTGCTGTTCAGATGAGGCAAAGCTCAAAAACCTAGTAATTACTAAACACCCCATAGAACTTCTCTCCAAAGCTAAGGGTTTTTAGCTGTGGTTTTCCTACAAACCTCAACTCAAATAATTTCCCTTTCATTATGACTTAGTTACAGTACTTCTCCCTTCTCCTGATCCTAATCTATCACACAGCACGATATTATCTGTGTTTAAGCAGATGCGATTCGTTCCAGAGGTGGCTGCATTTCAGTAACGGGATAAAGTGGTCCCACCACATCATTTTGCAAAGTTTGTAGAATGATTTGGGAGGAAACATTCTAGTTAAATGTAAATTATTTTACTACTACTACTACTACTACTACTACTACTACTACTCCTACTACTACTACATCATTTTGCAAAGTTTGTAGAATGATTTGGGAGGAAACATTCTAGTTAAATGTAAATTATTTTACTACTACTACTACTACTACTACTACTACTACTACTACTATTATTATTATTATTATTATTATTATTATTATTATTATTGTCATCATCATCATCATTGTCAACTAGTAGGAGTGAATAATAATATATTTATCCACGCTTGGAGTAGAAAGAAGCACACAGAGGAATCCAGCAAGGGTATTTGTCTACCTTTTTCTTAATGTGAATGGACTCACAGTTTGTTATCACTGTTGTATGTTTTGCATTGGCTCAGCTAGCACTAAATGTAATGAAAACAGTTTGGAGGTATTTGTCTGAATTCAGTAAACAAAATGTTTTAAACAGTTTTGAACATGAATTTCACATTACGGCTTCATTTTCCTGGCAGGCTTTATTATTCAGTTGTAGGACATCGTTACACCAACTGTGTGAAGCACTCAGGAAGATGGTTTACAGGTGCATCTCACCTGTTGCTCATCATGACAAGATTCATGCCATTTAAGGAATGACTGTAAAATGCTCTACATGGAAATCCACTCCCTGATTATATAAACATGGTGCATCCAATTAATTCCTAATAAAATCTGGATCAGTCTTTGTCAACATAGCCTGTTCTCCAACAGTGGGAAAAAATCTGTCCTTAGTACCTCTGAAACATGCTGGCTGATGGCAGAAAAATATTTGGAAGTTACCAAATAAAAACACCAGGGTTTAAGGGGATTCAAGACCAATGAAAATTTTACCCCTTGCAACACTTTAGCATTGCAGTACGCGATTTCTCAGTCCCTGATCCTTGGTTGGGTACCCAGTGCTCATGAATAGCGGCACATGCAGGTGCACAAGGATGGAGCGTGCTGCCTTAACTGATCAGAGAACACATAGATGGGGATGCCAGGAGCCCATCTGAAATCCCATGCCCTTCCCACTTTTGAATGGCTTTTTAATAGGCTTTTGAATTTATGTGCTATCATGAAGACTTGTCCCTTTCCCTGCCATCTGAATACTCTTTTGATGGTAGGTGCCTAAACCATCACTGTCAAAGGTGGAACGGCCACCACATCTCTAAATCACAGTCCTGATGGAAATTGCCACTTCTTTTCTGTGAGAAGGGATGAGAAAATCTCACACTGACATCCAAGGAGATTAAGCCTCCTCACTAAAGTGTGCCACAGGAGGAATGATCTCTGACTGGGCAGAGTGAGGCATTGAACTGTATCTCTCGTATCCCATTCAAATACTGCAGTAGCTTAGAAAAGAGGAGGACCCCAGCGGCCACATTTCAAAAGAAATTGATAGCTGCCATTGTGTTTTATGTAAAATCCAATTTCAGAGCTGTTTGGTAGGAATTTTCTGAGCACTCAAACCATCCCCTGGGGAAGATAAACAGAGGAACATATTTTTTGGGTCCCAACTAAGCTGGTGCCTGAACTGCACGTTGGGCAACTTGAACTTTTTAAGACTTGAAGAGCTCTTGAGTATTACCAGAATTCAAGATGTCTGGGGAGCTTTTGTACTGGCAGCTGAAGTCAGGAAGAGTTTGGAAACCTCCTGGAATAGGCAACAGAATCTCTGTTTTGGATGTAAGCACATAAATTCCATCTCTGCCAGGTTTTAAGTGCCTAAGTCCTTTTCCGAGTACAAGGATGCGATGGATATATGGCCACCCTTCAATCTGAATTCCAAGTGTATTTTTCATTTTTATTGCACAATTCAGGAAACACCTATATCTTAATTTATGCTCAACATATATTGAACAGCACTTTTTATCCTGAGTTTTCCTTCCACCATTTCTTGCTAAACTAGCATACAGTGGGCATGAAAACGCATGAGGGGTTTCTATAACAACACTGTCAAATAATAAATACCGCAAAGCAACTCGGCAATCTCCAAATAATGTAAATGTTTTTTTCATTTAATTACTATCTGCATTTCTGTCCAGCTTCAGAATAATACAGCTGCAAAAGCAATTAATTAATATAGGAATGCAGTTTAATAACAGCACAAGAGTTCTGTGTTCACCCGTTGGTTACGGGCACTAGCTAGCATGCTGATAACAGGTTGTTGCCATTGTTGTCACCTCATTAGAAAATTAGCATTTAATTAACTTAGGAAGATATGGAACAATTTTGATATGGGGAATATTTGTACACATTGTCTATCAGAATTAAAAGCTCCCATCCAGTAAAAAGCACAGCAGCCTCTACAGCTGGTGGCTGTTGGCCCACAGAAACTAAACAGACTCGCTGGTCTGTGCAGCTGCAGTCGCTTTGATTTGGAGGGGAAAGGGAAGCTGTGAGACGCACCAGTATCTGAGGCATCAGATGAAAGGAGCGATCCAGCGACGGCGTCAGCGCTCGCCTTGCAGGCACTGTAGCAAGTCCCCAAAAGTCTTAATGCGTGGCCAGCGCCAGCCTATGAACTGTCAAGTAAAAGTTTTGAAGGAAAAATGGCTCTGCTTCAACCTAGGCCTGATGCAGGCTCCCCTGAAGTCAGTGGGAGTCTTTCCACTGATGTCAGTGGGCTTTGGACGGCCCCGCTGGGGTTTCCTGGCCTGAGAGACCCGGTGCTGCTGTGAGCCAGACGCTGCTGTGAGCCAGGCGCAGGGAGAGGCAGGTCAAGCTGTGCAAACGTTAACCACCACCAGTCTGGAGGGGCAGAGGGTGGGGAGGAGAAGGGGACAGCAAGAAAGGGAGGGGGCTGCTGAAAGGCAACCGGATTTTCTTGCTGTTGCTTTCTTGTGTTGACACTGGCTGAAGGATCTGAGGTTCGATTTAGATGCTTTTGTGGATGAAAAGATCCTCTTTAAACTGCAATGTTGAAAACCAGCCTTAAATCTCCTGCTAGCGGACAAAAAACAGAAAAAAATCCCTGGTTCCTAGGGTATTTGTTATTCTGACCGGATACTTCTATTTAGGTTGATGCAAAACCAGAGGAACAGTCAGATGACGTTGAGCCTCGCTCCTGTGGGGTGAGGAATTCACACCTACGTGTGCCAGCACAGCCGTGCACATCCATGGGGGATTCCTCCAAGCAGGGGTAAATGGTTGTATCACCTCTGTCATCCCTCGGGCTCTGGAGCACATGCTGCAAACCCTCTGCACGTGTTTAATGTTGCACATGCAAAACCGTGGAGTTGTGCCAGCATCCCACAAGTTTCTCTTGCTGATGTCCCTGCAGCTGCATCTGCAGCAGCAGGATCCATCCTAACCCTGGACTGAACCAGCCCTCTGCAGCAGCCAGCCCAACTTGGCTGTGCTTGAAGCCTGGCTCCAGCATCTCCAGGTACTTCTGAGAGAGATATCACTGCCCTTGGCAGCAAAAACAGAGCTCCCAGCCCACTTGCCCTTCCCCAGCCTTGCCAAGCAGATTACCAACTCCCAGGAGCGCTGCAGCAGGACATTAGGGTCTCACTGAACAGGATGGGTGGGCTGTATTGTGTAAGGCTGTCTCCCCTGGGGGGATCTCACTCCTGTCAGTACGATGAGCTGACAGGTAGGGACCGACAGCACCCATCAATCACACCTTTAACAGCCTGAAATGCTGCCATTTCTCTTACGGAGAGCAGCAGCCAAGCCGACAGGCTGTGCGGGGCTGTCAATAAGGCAAACGTCCTCAGTGACAGAGCTGCTCCTGAGGGGATCTCCCACAGTCGGTCATGTTTATCCTGAGCAACTGCCCCCTATTCTTCCTGCTGGCATGAGGTGAACAAATATCAGAGCTGGAGGGATTAAGAATAATTGTGTTGTGATCGGCACAGATGCTTTTGAAGGCAGACACCGAAGTGCGTGACATTGCTGTACGCTGTGTGTGAGGGTGTGAGGCAGACAGATAAAATGCAATGGTATTCCTTCAGCAAAGGACAGCCAGACCCAGTACCGTGGGGATGAGGTGTGTATGCCTGCATTACATGCCTTTAATTGGCAACAGCAATTAAGGCTGTTTGTGCGTGTGAAAGCAAGCAATGTAGATGAACATGAGCACTGAGGCTTCGCCGTTTCTTGAGAGGGAAATGATCCTGGCCTTGAGAACTGCAGCATTTTATCACTCAAAAATCATCCTCTGCGCTCAGAGTAACATCAGCACTGAAGGCTGAAGGTGGAAATAATGTAGCTCAAAGTCCTTTCAGTGCCCAGCAGCAAGGGTTAAATACCTGAAGGGAGAGACAAATAAATAAGGAAACAAAGCAAAAAGCAGCAAACAAGCAAAACATCTCATTAAAATCTCACTCTATGTCAGTCTTATGTTTTCCTGCAACTGGTTCAGAAGAACTGGCTGCTTCCCAAATAATCCCACAAGCCTGTTGTAAGGAGCACAGGTTGGGCCCTCATTGACAAGTGGCTTTGTTGTGTGTGTGGCTCCATAAGAAGGCATCAGGACAGATCTCTATCTGGCGGGGCCTGATGAGCTGTTGTGTAATGCAGACTGACGTAGGCCAGGGCCTTCAGAAGAAAACGCCACATAGTCCTACAGTCTTACATTGGCCTTTCCATTTACATTTTCCTATGTTTATGCATTGCTCTCACTGCCAATAATTTATCTTTGGTGAGATTCAGACCACCTACTTTGGCACTGAAAACTAAGAATATGATTTAAAAACCTACAGGCTGACGTGGCTTAAACCTAGAAGCACCTACACCCATTTTAGACCCCAGAGCAAACACCTCCTGTTTTCAGAAACCTTTGGGCATTTAAAGGAGCAAGGATCGGAGCACAAAGCCATCATCTTGTGCTTGTGTGCAGCAGCCAAGAAGCGTGGTTGAGCTCTCTGACCAGTGAGCCTGTGTTGGCTCGAGGCCCAGCATCAGCAGCAGGGTCATTGCATCCCTGCTCCGTATACTTTGCTCCCCCAGGTTATCCCACTTTCTGGATGAGCCTTGTGGGCCACACCTGTACTAGCAAATCATACCAGGCCAGAACACAGCTGTGTCTCCCGCAGTTGTCTGGACTGTTTCCTCAGCAGCTTTCTCCCCAACAAGATTTGGGCCTGAGTCCACCTGCTGTGGCCAGTCAATGTCTGGCCAAGATCTGGTATGTCATGTCCATGTCTGCCCATCCTTTACATAACAGCTGCTTCTGCTGTCTCTGGGCACAGGCATAAAGTAGTTGAATCCTTAGAGCCCATCCAGTCCCTGCTCTCAGAAAACGTAAGGAGAGTTACATTGCTGAACACTAATGAAATTTCAGGTAGTGCTAAGTTCTGCCCCCTCCATGCTACCTACATTCTGGCATTTCACTAATTTGAATTGCTGATCTATTTAAAATGTAAATTGCTGATCTATTTAAAAGGCTACAGCAGGAGCACAGTTTACATGGAGATCCAGCTGGGATGGAGGGTCAACATTCAGGTTCAGTGTTTTCTCTCTAAATAACTTGGCTGCTAGAACAACACCTCAAGGATTTGAATTTAGTAGATCAAATTTTCTCCTCAGTACCTCCCCACTGACACCACTTAGGTCAATGGACCAGCTTGTGATCTCAGTTAAATCAGCATGTATTGGGAGTAACATTACAGAGACTAGTGGAACTATTCCAGATTTATATTGGTGCTAATGAGAGCAAAATCTGGTCCAATGTACTTGCAGAGACAGAACTGAGAGGAAAGCATTCATTCCATTCCTCAAGTAAAATATACCACCCTTCAGACTTTTAAAAATATTTGAATGCAAGCCTGTGTATAACAATAAGAATAAACAGAGTGAGCGCTAAAAGAATAACAGATTAAAATTTATCCACAAACCTATACCAAAACTAGTAACAGCTGGGAGTGTTCCTGGGTAGATGCAAAAAAATGTCGATCATATCAAATAAGCTACATGAATGCTCAAGTTATGAGTTAGAAATTGTTTTTAAAATGTTCTAGCTTAACACATTATTTTGAGATGAGAAGAATAATTCAAGGTTCCAGCCTTGCAAAGACTGGAGCACACGAGTTTTGTTAGTGGTGCCAACATCCCGGTTACTTTATTCATGCTTTTTTAATCACCCATATTCTTTGTACCTCTATTCCCAGATGCCTGCCAATTCGTTTCTTTTTATTCTTTCCACCTTAGCTTCTTTGTGATTTGACAGCTTTTTCAGAGAATATTTCAGAAAGCAAACTTTTTTCCATCGTATGCATGATGAACAGTATGAAAATTTTATAGTTAATATGGGAATGATTACCAAAATCAGAAAAGATTGGTTCAAGTTTTTCTTGAATGTTTATTATGATAAAAGGGACATCTCTCTTTTTAGCTGTTTAGAAACATCTGAATTCTTCTTGTTTGGATGATGAAAAGTAGTAACTAGCACTCTGATAACCAAGCTCCCAGTGTTAATACAAGTGCATTGCAGTTGTGGAAACCAATGGGCCATCAAAAACAGAAGTATGAATTGGAGAACAACCAAAACAGCTCCAGCTCCTCTAGCGTTAGCGCAACCTGTAGTTCAAAAGGTCCTACCCACTGGGACATGATAGCAGAAACCTTTATAAACTGCCTTCCACCAAGTTGGGTCCTTTTTCCAGGTGTGCAGAATGCTGGTCTGGAAGTGTGGGAGAAAAAAACATCAGGGAAGATTTTTCATAAAATGAAAAACAGAGGAAGAGAGAGAGAGAGAGCAAAAATGTATACCTAACCTCTCCTGTCCCTTTCCTTTCAAATTATATGAGAATGTGGGGGTAAGGGAAAAAAAAAAAAAAAAAAGACAGTAGGGCAGGGGAATAGGGGAAAGCTAAAGAAGGGTTTTAATCCCTCAGGGATCCCTCTGAAGGAGGATGTTTCTTGTCTTCCTGCTCTGGAAGTCTTATATCTAGGGTTTTGCTGTTTTTTTTCCTTCTTTCTTTATTTTACAGTTATAACTATATGGACTGGGATTCAGTATAGAAGAATGTGTATACACATGCTGGAGGTTTAGCTTTATGGGGATCAGTGGAGCTGTGCTGATTTACATCACAAGAGGATCACACCTTCCTACCTGGTATTTAAACTGAAATAGCAAACTACTAATATCATAATTTGTACAGGGTTTCTATTTCTGTTTTGCCAGTTTCTGATATGGACAGGGGGAAAAAAGCACACAGAGATCTTTATTATCATCTCTGATAAGAATCTGAGCTCCAAACTTGATAGTATGTGACTGTGCATAAAATTAACTAGACGTGTCTGCTAGCAGATCTGGCTGAAGTTGTGCGTGATTATATTCTGCATGCATATTTGTTTTCGGTCATATTTACAGGGGTGCCTCTATCCTGATGCTTCAGTTAACTGTTACTTTGAGGAGATAAACAGAGGTGAGGGTCCAGTCACCTTCAGCTGTTGGAAGCTAATAAGGTGTTAATGAAACATTGGCAAATAGCAGCAGTTTAGCACTCGGTTGACACTTGATTTTTAAAAGAGACAGAGTGTAAATAAGCTGTGTTTGCAGTGAAAATTAAAAAAGTGGGAGGTGGGGGGACAAATAACACTCTCACAGCTTATTGGTTTTAAGCAGGAAACACTTCATAGACCACATCAGGGAGCGTAACTAGTATGCCACAGTCACTGGCTGTCAAACAAGACAGGATGGCAAAGGGATTTGTTTTCATATATGCCTTTTTAAGACACTCTTAGAATCATAGTATCATTTAGGTTGGAAAGGACCTTTAGGACGATCCAATCCAGCTGTTAACCTCGCACTGCCAA
>VZTL01074556.1:34214-63606 GCA_013400535.1 Scopus umbretta
GCCAGTTTTTCCAGGAGAATAATGTGGAAAACAGTGCCAAAGTCATTACTAAAGTCTCGGTGACAATATTCATAACCTTTCCCTCATCCACTAAGCGGGTCACCTTGCCACAGAAGGAAATCAGGTTAGTCAAGCAGGACCTGGCTTTCATAAACCCATGCTGACTGGGCCTGATCACCTGGTTTTCCTGTAAGTACGTGATGGCATTCAAGATGATCTGCTCCATAACCTTCCCCGGCACTGAGGTCAGACTGACAGGCCCAGATCCTCCTTCCGGCCCTTCTTATAGATGCTAGTACAGCATCATCCAGAGGTAATCTTTCCTTTTTTCAACACTCGCAGTATAGACGTGAGTCCTGGAGATCCTGGTATCCTCCTTCTAGCTCTGAAGGAAGAGGAGGATGGTGATGGAGCAGGAGCTTCCTTAGCGAGGGAGTGGAATTAAACAAAGGTAGATTAGCAGGCTAGCACTTCAGAGAGATCTGGGAAGAGCATTAGCAGCTTTGTTTTAGAGCAGCTTCTTGGAATAGGGAGCATTGACATTGACATCTAGAATAGATCTAGGCACAATAAGAAGTTGCACATTTGTAAATGCACTGAGGATTTTCTGTTTATGCAATATATCCAGAAATATTCCTTGATAAAATGTTCTACAACAGAAGAGCTAATGTCAAGGCAATTAAAAAAGGGAGATACCCTGGGGACAGTTACAAAGACATGTTTTATTTTGCAGGTGAGTAGTGAGTGAGTGATGTTCCCTTGCCAGGTTGGAGAGACTGGTGGGCTCCAGCAGATTATCAGCCATTTCTGAAATTACTTTAGCATTGTGGAGTTGTTATGCTAGTAACCTGAGTTACTTGATTTATTTTTTCCCCATTTTCATGTGTCACATTCATTCACAGCAGTCCTTACTATAGTGTACCTTACCAGCATAAGGCAGCATCTTTGGCACACATACTGTATAATAATCTCTTACAGTACATTACAATTGCAAATTAGAGTTAGCTTTAATTTAAAATGTAAAAATTTCATTTTTCTTATGTAAGGATTGTCAGAGGAATAAACCCATAGGTATTAGCAATTCTGAACTGTTAAATAACTGAAAGACACAAAGCTTGTATTTTTGTGTGGGGTAAATAATGCCACACATAAATATTGAAGTATTGAACATAAAACACTGTACACAAAAATATAAACTTTGTTTGCTTGATTCTCCCTGATGTGTTAGAAAAGCTTTAACCCAAGGGGGACTATAAGTGT
Source organism: Scopus umbretta (assembly GCA_013400535.1). Classification (NCBI taxonomy): domain Eukaryota; kingdom Metazoa; phylum Chordata; class Aves; order Pelecaniformes; family Scopidae; genus Scopus; species Scopus umbretta. The sequence continues at coordinate 35,475 of VZTL01074556.1, forward strand.
AGTCTTTAAAATGAATTCAAGTGTTGTATGTTGTCTATAAATTTCTCTATTGAATTGCTGTCATATTTTCAGTTTGAGGCAATATATTCTTTTGTTTATGAAGACTACAGCGTAGTGGGTATCTTTTTGTTATCAACACACTCACACTGTGAGATAAACATCTTGCAATATGTTTGAAAGAATCTGCAAATTCACACTTCCCAAATGAGACAGAATCCCACATTCTCGAATGTGCTTCCCAGCAGCACTGGACTTTGGCCCCAGTCGGAGTCAGGATGTTGGGGAGGGCACAGGGGGTGCCCCAAATTGACTGTGAAGCAGCTTGGGTACCTGTCCATTCACACCCTGGGGACTTGGGGTCAGGATTTCCCCTCGTCAGGCTGGCAAAGACCATTGAGAGCCTTTTTTCTGCCTTTGTAGTATATGGTCCATTTCCTAGGATAATCCATTTTTTTCACTAGCTGCTGTTATGAGGACATAAGACACCAGGAGGTACACTTTGACCTCTCCCGTTCTCTTCTGTCATACACAGAGTATTTGAAGCTTTTGGCCTTTTGTACTAGAGGTCCAGTTTTGTTGTAGGATGTCAAGACTCCTTTTGTAAGGGGCACAGAGCATAATTCCTATGATGCTTTTGTCATAACAGTGTATTTGTTTTAATGACAACTAAGCCACCTTTAGCAAAAACAATTGACCCTTGGTGATGGACTGACTTTCTTGCCATCAGAGCATGGAACATTTGTTTTGACATTAATGCAATAATACCAGTACTGCTGTTTTCTCTAACTATTGTGCTCTGACTACGTAGCCAAAATTTGTGAATGCAGAAAATGCGTGTTCAGTATTTAGAATATAGAAATCTGAGTGAAGAATCTTTTGCAAATAGAATTTTCATCCTTTTTCTCCTTGTTTAGTATTAACAATAAAGAATACAAGGTCTGTTTTCTTCACATCCGGGGCAGTGCAGCAGAAGATTGTGTAACCACTTATAAAAGGAGTCATTTGAGGCTATGAAACAAGGAGAGAGAGAAGATGAAGCAAAACCACTATCGTTTATGGTGTAGCAGAAAGTAAAGAGGGGACTGAGGGGACTGAGAAGAATAGAAAAATGAAGGAAAGAGCACTAATATTTCCAGAAAGGAATTATTTCCTCTGGGATATTTTAAAGGAAAACCAAAAAGTAATAGAAGTTTAACGCCTGAGGAAGATCTGCTCTATGATTGTGCTGTGAGCTGCTGTTTGTTCATAAAGGTTGAAAATCTGAAAATGACCAATCTGGATTATTCAGAAGCTAAAAAAATTACTGCAGAGTTCTGCCTGATTGCGGAACTTGGGGAAGATTATTCCAGATGTAGCTTCTCCTCAACCCATGAAGACAATATTTTCCTAGGCTGGGCTAGAAGTTCAGGGCAGGATTCAGTCTGAGATGAAGACATGCAAATTTGAGTACCTAAATGCAAGTATCTTAATCTAAAACAAGTCTAAACAGTCTGACACTCCAAGGCTATTCCAGACTAATGTTTAATTTCCATTCATGTTCCTTGAACAGGAACGGTTGTCTCCTGAGGAACTGCCATTCCAGCCTGTGGTCAGGACTGCAAGCTAAGTCGGATAAACCTCTTGGATATGTTCAGGTGACTAATTTGGATCAGACACCTAAGTAAATTTGACTAAGATGATTTCTGCCTCTAGCCTTTAAACTTCACTTTTTACCTATTCCAGATTTCTGTCAGTCCTTGGGGGAGCACCTTTGAAAAACAGATTGTACTCTGTTGGCATACATGTTTTTCACACCACAAGGGCACCGGTGGTTTACAAAAGCATTTGATGGACAGGATGACACACTGTCCTGGGGACAGATTTCAGCCAGTGAACAATGGTGTGCTCTGCATGCCAGAATTTCAGCTTCTGATCTGGGCAGCTCTGGGGGAACTCTGGGCCTCACCTTGTTGAACTGCTACCAGTTGGTTTGCAGTGTGCAGTGGAGAGTGGTTGTCTTCCATGCTCTGAGAGGGACTTTTTTTGGAACACTATCTAGAATGCATTGCTTATTTTGCTGCCCTTCTACACTCTCTGTGGAATTAACTTTTGAGCACTCTTGGGCTGGGGTGTTTGTAAATCAGGGTGCCTGTTAGCTATGGCATGTGGATTGCAAATATAGCTTGCATTCAGGTTGCAAAGTGCCCAGGATTGACTATAGGCTACTAGCCTCTTTAGGTAGCATGTTTTGGGCTCATAAATGTCTTGCACAGGCCCAGCATGCCCATGTATAAATCCTCATCACAAATGAGGAGAGGAAGGAAGGCAGATCTGGGCAAATGGGCCAAGTTCCTAAACTGTCAGTAAAGCAAAAAATGTTGGGACATTTCTCCCATATGCAACTGATACCTTGTGATTTCTCTCACTGTGGCCAGTTTGAAGTTTACACAGGTGATTTTCAGATGGATAACTGTTCGGGTGCTCTGATCCCAAGCAGCTGGACCACTAGAGTTGGAAGCTCTGTTTAACTGCATTCTCCATGTCCAGATAAATAGTCATTCTGTTATGGAGCAACAAGCATGGCTGCTCACAAAAGGTCGAGTCCTTTTTAATTAGGTGCTCCCATGATGATTATTTTCCCGGCATACAAAAAAGGAAAATTAACCTATGTGTAGTTTGCCTCCAAGCACTCTTCAAGGGTTTAATTTAATTTGTCAGTGATACAGAAAGAGGAGTAATTTCTTAGTAGATACTTATCTGGAGGGAAGAAGGTGGTAAATAGTTACCCAGGCCTGGGAAGTGCAGGTGTTCATTAAGTGTACCCTGACATAAATCTTTTCTTTTTTTCTTTTGTCTCTTCTGTTTGTTTGCTCTCTCTTGTTTTATTCAGGAGCAGCCGAGTGCTACCCAGCAGGGATAGCCACCTGTGGTCACTGGGGTAGATACATCATAAATGTTCCTGGAAGCTCATTAAAATAAATCCAACTCCCAAGCAACTATTGTTTGCTTTTGAGCATTCTCTTAAGAAACTCTACAGCCAACATTCTATTACATCAAGATATGACTTTTTTCATGGGCTTGTCTTTTATATCACTTTAAAAAGAACAGGTCGTGTTCTTTTTTAGAAGTGACAGTTAGAATTTAATCTATAATTACAGCAAGCCCATACTTCCTTAATAGTTTGCAATAGAGCCTTGGGGGGGGGAAAAAAAATAAAAGAAAACAAAAAGCACAACCAAAACCCAAAACTTCAGAAAGCTTGAAACTTTTCTCTGCAGTTTGCATTACTAACTTATTGTTTTTTCAAGACACTGGCCATATAAAACACCTCTTTTACTCTTTCACTTTTTCCCTCAGTCTGACTGTCTGGTTGTGTTTTCTTGGGACAATTTTTTTTTTACACTTATACCTCTTAAATAGCTGAGAAAAGTTACAGTAAAAGCGTGTTCAAGTCAAAAAGTCTTTGAATATGGAGTTGTATTCCAATATAGTTGCACTTTGCATTTTTCCAACCTGTTTCTAGGAGTTGGTTTCACAGCTTCCTCCTCTTCACTTCAAATATTTTACCTCCAAATTTCAAAAGCCTTCATTATAGTCAAAACCATTTACAGTGATCTTTAGCACATAGAAATGCAGCTACCTTGGTGGTTTCTGAGTTGAAAGCAGTTGTTAATATGGCAATGACTTTAGGTATTGTCTTCTTTGAAGGTTAGAAGCAAGGTACTGACCCCATGCAGTTAGATTTCAAATTAGATATGAGTTTAAAGCACACAAAAATGCCAGCCTTATATTGTCTTTCTCTTGGTTAAAACTGTAACTCCGGTATTTCTATGCAATTCGAAGTATATGTTAGGATTTCTGATAGACGCATGAAGATTTACCAAAAAGGATTTGATTTTGTTAAAAATCAAATATATTATGTAGTAGAAAATTGTTTTCCTGCTTTATTAAGATTGTTGTCATGCACAATACAGTAATAAAATCCAAATGATTCAAACCAGAAAGCTCTAGCAAATTTCTAGAAAGTTTCTAGAAACTAGAAAGTTTGTTCGCCACGTTCAAGTTTGCAGAAAGGTGATATTCAGGAGTTGAATGCTATTAGTTTTAAAGCTTTTTGACATTTGTTCAGAAGAGAATAATAATGATTTGTTTAAATATAGATGGTTGTGTCTATATTTCAAGGGAAAATAATACCAAAAAGAAGAATAGAAGCAGTAGACATTAGAACTCAGGGCATAGTTGTGACCAGCTGAGAGAAATTGCTCAAGGTGGCTCTCAAACATAAGCAAAGAAGACAACAGAGACCTAGAGGATGGCAGCAGTCAAGGTATGGGCATGACGGACTTTATCAAACACAGCCCGGAGATAGGATTCTGCAGGGCCTGGAGCCCCAGCGAGATCTAGTGGTGGACATTACCTTTCCAGCTGGAGAACCCTAGGCAATGATGTCAAGTGGAAATTAACTACTCTTGCAGATGTATAGTCTGAAGGGTTCTGTACTCAAGCCATGCCATAGCATGCAACATGTAGTCCAGATCTGGCAAAATGACCAGACCATACCATAAATTAGTCTTTGTGTTATCTCATTGCTCTTTTCTTCTTATACTAGGCAACTTCCCTAGCCATGCTTAATTCATAATGGAAAGTTTGATCAGCAAACAGATATTGGAAAAGAATATTTGTAATTTAGATATTCAAATAATTAATTTTCAGCATATGTTATATTCCAGTAGGGAATAACAGGCTGGTGTGTTTGGGGATGAATGCATAAACCATTCAGGAACTGTTTGAAAATAATTAAGGAAATAAGATGCCTAGGATATATAAAGTGGGCTTTTAATTATAATAGAAAATAAATTCTTCAGAAATCATTTGTAAAATAACTTATTTCTCAAGTGTGTTTTGGCAGGGTTTCAAATAATGTATCAGATAGCAATCACATATTGTGTGACAGGATGACAACTAACCCAACACATTATACAGGCCCAGATACCACAGCTCAGCTCCCATTCAGATTTAATGGTGTGCTGGAAGGTTTTGGAAGAGTTCAATCTGCATTCAAGTACTTTTGTGTGTAAGATGTTGTATTGCAGCAGGTGTGGAGAAGCGTACTCTTACACTGAACCAAAAAATCCTGACTGAAGCAGATTGATAGGATGGCCTCTGTGGGGAACCTGAGAAGCACTTACCTCCCTTTGCAGGAGGGTGGTAGCTGCATGGTGCAGGATACAATCTGTTAAGTCCAGATTTGATCTGGATCAAAAATGAGTATGTGAACATTTCTATTGAATTAGCCAAAGCATGCAATACAGAGTTTAGACTTAATGTTTTCATTCTGGCTTTACTATTTCTCTGGCAGGACAAAGAATATGGTGTTAAGGCTGTAAGAAAGTTTTGCTGGAACTTTTGAATGACTTTGGACTGGGAAAGTGAAGTGAACACCTGGATTAGCTCTTTGAATCATATGGCTACTACAGTTTTTGTTCCACCAGGATTTACAGAAACAGGTTTGTCCATGTTCTGTTTAGCGAGCTCTGATCTGGTGGTAAAGCTCATGCTGTCACCAATGCTTATGCCTGTGGCGACAGCTCGTGCTGCTGTTTTCTTTACTCAGGGTGTCAGCAGCTGGAGTACAACCCAAAGGGAAGAGGGTGTTGGGTTTAGCTTGCTCCTTGTTCATTTGTGGGGATATGACACTCTACCAGCAAACTCCCAGGAGAAGCTGTAAGTGCCAGCCCTTATGGGATCTGACTGAGATGTTGGCAGTTACTGGGATGAAAGAACAAGGAGGCTCAGTGGTCCTGGCATCATCCAGGGAAGAAATACTAAATTCCCCAAGTTCCAAACCATATCACAGTACATATTTTGGTGTTTCTTATGATATCATCATTGTAGCAAAAGCTAACGTTTCTGTGTCTGTGCTTTCTACTGAGCACAGGAGGCCCACACTCTGTATGTCTGGTCTCTTACTATGAATATTGCATTAATGCTTACAAAGAAGACAGGAGGAATTCAGAAGATGTCACCTTAGATTACAATCTGTTGATTAAAATGCGCTCTCAGGAAGATGAAGGTGAAAAGGGAGATACCTTGGATCTGGTACGTGAGATACCACTTGTGACGGTGAGAAGGTGCAAGGTTGTGTACCATAGCTAGCTGTATATCATAATGGTATGCTCACCACCTGGAAAGCTAACCCTACTTATTAGAGAGTCACAGAACAGCTGAGGTTGGAAGGTGTCTCTGGAGATCATCTAGTCCACCCTGCCCCCAACTCCAATTTTGGGAATATTTTTACAGAACAGGAAGCGAGTCCCACCTAATATAAAGATTTTATGCTTTTGAAACCTCTGAATCTGTGATACTTTAAACAGTATGACCTTTGCATATAATGCATTGAAAGTAATTACACTAAAATTTTCCCCTTGAAATACACATTATTCTTTTTTATTCTCTGTCTGGCTTAGAAACTAGTGTAATATTTGCAGTTTCTGTAAACTGCCCTTTGCAAACAGCTTCTTTTCTTCAGCTGTGAATCCCAAGCTGCATACAAAGCCAAGCATATAGCCCACAGTTTGCATTAAGTAGCATTTGATTAGGTGGTAATAACATTAATTGACACCCAGAATCAGTCGGCTGTAGGTGATCTGAAGCGATAATGTACTAGAGCTTCTAACATTCTGTTTTAAGTCAAAAATGCTCCCTCAGCCTGGGGAAACATGCAGGTGTTTGGGATGAAAGAGTGTTTTGTAAATGAAGGACTTGAACAATGTGATTCCACTTCATTACTCTTCTGCTGTTGCTTAATGTGAAATGATTACTCTATTACCACTTTTCTTCAGTGTTTTAAAAGTATTAGAAAATTAAATATCGGATCTTCAATGTAAAACCTGACCCAAATATTTTTTTTAAAAAAATCATTTCAAAGCAGAGAAGAAAAAGGGTATTGAATAACTATGAAATAATTTAGAAACATTCCTGATTCAAATCAGTGTGTCTATTACTAAAAGCTCTGATTATAAATGACTAGTTCTTGATTATCTTGCTTGCCTTTATAATGAAGAACCCCTCAAAACATTGGCCTTCCCTGAAAGATTGTTTCAGCTTTGTGGATTAGGGTCTTCATGGAGATAGAATATATGTATGCAGCTGGCAAAGCAAGTGTCTTAGTGAATGGTAATTGTTCCTCAATTCCCACAAATCCTTTCATAAACTGTAGGCCTCGTTCTTTTTTTATGGATTTTCTTACATTTCATTAACAACTGAGCCATTGCTGAATTATACTTGATATACTTAGGGGTTAGTCTTTAGCAGAGGTTGTACTCAGCAATGCCGACTGAGGGAGTCTTAGTGTCCTAGTAATTTTGCACCCTTGGGAAAAGGAAAAAACATGAGCAAAAAATGATGAAAGCCTCTAAAATTGGTGTACACTATATATGCTCATGTAAAATATAGGCATAAAATAAAATTTGACTTTGTTGTGAAATTACAGGTGTGCATTTCATGTCTTATTACCTTCTTTGAAAACTTCTGTGTCCTATATTTTTCAAGGCCCAGGACGACAGAGCTGTGAGAAATACTCCGTTATCACTGTGTGTGCAGTAACAGAGCCAGAGCAACCCTGGCAAGACCAGGGAGGTCTTCTGCAACTATAGACCACAACATTTAGTCCCTGCCCCAGGAGCCTCTCTTCTGGCTTCAGGCAGAGTATGGCATGGGATGGTCAGGCAGGGGATGCGACTGTAGTGCCTCCGACTGGCTTGTGTGGGAGAGTAGTTTGCAGCTCGTCTTGTACCAATGGACAATGCTCCTCGTATGAGGTGGAAGCGAGTTGTATGATCTGTGGGAATAAACATATTCTTCCTCTTTAAACATATGCACTGTATTTGTCTATGGTCAAAATGATTCTTGTGGATAATCCTGAGCAAGCCTTTGGTGTCCTCAATTGTAGCCAAGAATAAAAATGGTTTTCTTCATTTTTAAATAACAGGGAAGAACAAGCATAATTAATGAAGACACATACAGTGGGTAAAGCTGTGCACAGAATAAAGCAGCATTTAGACATGTAGATCAGTATTTCTTAAGTTATGCTACTGGAACATCCATGTAGTTTCTATGGGCAAATCACTTGTATAAAACACGGCAGAGAAATGTGTAGCATAAACACAACAAAGATCCGATTCTTTTCTTAAAGACTATTATGCAGTTTACATAGCTTGCGATTCCCAAACAAAGAGGGGTTTTGTCAGACAGGGAACAATGTGCATTGCTGCAGGCATGAGAAAGGAGAGCTGCATTTGGAAAGTATTACAATTATAATGGTAGTAGATTACGAAGCAGATAATTAACGGTAGGGACACAGGATCTTCCCTTCCCTCTGGGATTCATTCTCACTCTGTTGGTGTAACTTATAGCCCTGAGGAACACTCTTTTGGGTTTTAAGGCTCTCTTTTCTAATCTCTAGGTCTTTTAGTGTTTTATTGCATTGGTCACAAAGGTTCAAGGAGGTCACTCTAGAAGATATTCTCTCCAAGGGATTAAATTGACTCAGAGGAGCAAAGTAATTTGGAAGAGTATTTGCAGAAGCCTTCTTCCACCTTTAAACTACAAAACGTCTCCTCTTCCACTCCTGCAAGACCATTTCTGAAGTGCTTCGCTCTTCTGATTTGTATCATTCTTCCTTCAGGAAGATCAGAAAAGAGTATGTAAATCTAAATTGTCTTCATAGTTGTATCTAAGTGATGGAAACAGTATATTAAAAAATGTATATGCTTGGAAGATTATTCTGAATGTTGAAGTCAGTTATTTATATTATTATTAATATAGCATTTGTCTTTTTAATTACATTAAATAATACAATTTTCTCTTCTGAAGTTTCTTTTGTTATAAAAAAATAAGATTTTGAATGGAGAAAACTAATCTATAAAGGACAATGCTTCCACTAATGTTTTTTGAAGTCATTCCAGTAGAATAGAGTAGGTCAGAGGGTTGATGTGAGATTTATTCCTGAAACACTGTGAAAAGTTGTTGAGCATAATTATTCACAAGGACTTAAGAAAGGAACACAAACATTGCAAGCAGAGGAATAATTCTTAAATTTTGAACCATTAAGCTGGCTGGTCAACTATATAAACAATGAACAAGAAGCATAGGTTAGTATATTCTTTAGATTATCCAATACAGATTGTTGTTCACTTAACGTCTGACCTGTAAATAGAAATCTTCCAATTTGTATGCTAAGCACATATATAAGAACAAGACAGGACTTTTAAGTGGAACGCAGTATCACCTTGAAGTGCTTCAAAGTTAAATGGAGTCATCAAAATAGTAACTCAAAGTACTATCAAAGCAGTAAGCATCGTAGCCACCATATAGCAATATTTAAATAATTAGAGGAGAGCCATCTGTAATGCATTATGAACAAGTGTGTTCTGGATATTGATCTATTAACTCACACATATATTAATGTATTTAATGTGTTGTGATATGCCATGCTGTACATACTGGTAAAGTAAGTAAAGGAAAACAATCTTTAAAACATTTTTAATTTGTATTTTCTTCTATGTGTACTCAAGCATTTCTGCATTTTTGTTGTAAATAAATTTAGACTTTATTGGTTATTATGTGAAGAGAAGTCAGCCTTTCAGTAAGCCAAGTGATATAGGTAAAAAAGGCTTTTATCTAGTCATTCAACCCCTTTTGGTCTAACATGCATGGTTATTGTCCGTTCAATTAATGTGTTTGAGTGTAGAGTAAAAAAAATATGGAAAAGTTTTATAATTGCTGAGGTTGCTGGAAGAAAAGGTATATATATTCATGAAGTGGGCCCTGTAGTTTGATGTTTTGCATAATATAAGCCCTAGAACATCACCAAAAGACAGCCCTGCTTAGAGAAAAATGCTGACTATATTGTTTAATAGGAAAATAGAAAATATTATTGGTTTTATAGTAAAATTATATATGCTGACTTATTTAAGATTGAATCATGTTTAATTCATATCTGTATTTATTTTGCAGAAGTTTTGTGCAGTTCAATATGACTGAAAAAATAGTACTTCTACAGAGTCAAGCTTAGGGCTTGTGATATGGTAAGGTTGGACAGTGTTGAAATACATAGGTAATATCTTAATGTACATACCATTTGTTTTTTGATTAGTGGCTAGATATAGTTTCACTGAATCCTCAGACAGTGTTTTTCTTTAGCAATTCTAATAGATTTTTTTTTAAACAATATTATTGTAAAATTTTTCATTTCAGATTTCTTTATCCTATACCTTGCAGTTTTTTTATTATGAAAAGGAAATGAAACTCCATTTTGATAATTATAGAGATAGAAAAACCCTAATAGGATAGAAATTCTATGTAACAGGCATAAAGAGGGAGAGAGAGCAACTTCTGTTCCAGTGCTTCTGTGGATGAAAGTGCGGGAAGAGGGCAGGGAGGCAGGAAAAGAAATGGGTATAAGTATCATCATGTCATAAATGGGAAGGTGACATGGAAGAGAAATGGGCCAGTACAAAGTTATTCAGGGAGACTTCAACATAGCCATGAAGCAAATCACGTATCTGGTCCCAAGTCCTATTCCAGGTTCTTAATCACAAGACTAGTCTTCCTTCTTGGATTACAAATTAATAATAACATTCTGAAATTATATTTTCACTCAGCTTTGTTTCCAGTTGTGCTGGCTGGTAGTTTCAGTGTATCTGGTATCTTACCTCTTATTTTTCATTAATTGGTTGGCATTTGATTAGCCACCAGCCTTCTGAACAACAGGGAATTTTGTATTTGAGCAAGCTGAGGTGAGAATTGAGTCCAATATAAGTCATTTCAGTGCAGCTGAGCTGGAGATTCAAGGTGTTAAGTACTTACTGAAGACTGTTCTTATAAATCAGGTCAGTAGGTGTATATACAACTATGTAATCTGAATTAATATACTTATGCATGTTCTGTATTTTCACAGAGCAGTACAAAGGAGGTACAGTAAGGAACTAAGTAACTCAGTGAAAAGCTAACTGCCCTAATGCGAACGGAACAAAAATATCTGCATATTTACCTACGGTGTAGACAGACTGGGTTTTTTTTGTTCTTTGCATGTTCGTCTACCCTGAATGTGAAAATGGACAAGGGAGGTAACACGCCATTTGGCGTGTTGCTGTGCTTTCGCTTCTGTTCAGCAACTATCGTCTTGCTCCTCTCCCTCAGCCAGAATGGAGTTGAGGACACCTTATAAGAAGTTCTACAAATGCCTGCCCTGTTCACTAAAGAAAGATTTTTTTTTAAATTTTTTTTTGTTTATATGTAGTAGAGCAAAGTGCTCCAGTTCACTTCTGGCTAGTGTTGAAAAGGGCTTGTTATGGTCTGTCTCTTTTTATGTTTTGTACCCTCTGCAGTGCCCTTTTACCACCTGAAAATTTACTGTATGGCAGAGGAACACAGATTCCATAAATGTGAAACACAGAGTTTGCAATGTTTTGGAATCAAAACACTTTAGCAAAAAAGCTTCCTGTTTTTCTAGCATTATAGGAATGAGAAGGGTCCATAAATTTGTAAAGCAAGTCATTAGCTTAAATTTCATATGTGCTGTACTTGTCATGCAAATTTAAAACCTGTTTTACAGGCTTAAAATGTTATCACTTGAGCTAGAATATTATGTAATACCTGAAGTAACTGCTCACCCTGCATTATTCAGAAGAACGTATTTATTAAAGAAAAACAAATTGAGCTCAAGTTTTTTTGTGTTAAATTTAAAAAGGGGAGCAAACTGACAACTAACCAGCCATAGCTTTTAAGAATGATTTGTGACTATAAAAGAGAAGGGAGAAAAAAAAAAGAGGAGTGAGAGGTAAATGTTGTACTGTGCAGACTGGTTGTGCTTTATTCTGGAGCAAACTTGTCCAAATGAATTATAAATGTGGTAGCTCAGTAATAAATGGGGAGCAGGAGGGTACAAGCAATAAAATTAGGTGAATGCATAAAGTACTCTGTATTTCAGTTAAGTGGGTGGTGTAATGTGGTAATAGAAACCCGTTACCTACATACCCTGTTTTAACGAACATTGCTTCGTTATACTGCTGTAATGAATGTTTCTCATTTCCAAGAAGATAAGAGGGTATGTTACTATGGAAAAAAGATATACCTATTAAACTGCAAAGTTGCCAGCATGCCATTCTTGATATATACATACCCACACACATTCATATCTATGTATATAAAGCATAAAATGATTAAAATGTTCCTGAACCCATGCATAAAATTTCATTTTTGCAATATTCATTTTGTGTATTGCAGAGAAATGCTCTTTAATTTGAACGAGACTGTGAATTTTGCAAAATGAGGAGGTAATAACATTTTACTTAAACTTATGGCATCTCTGTTCATATTGTATGGTTCAGGAACAGTTTCTTCATAATTAAAGTGTCAAAACCCCACATTCGAATCAAGAATGATGAAATTCATTCAGGATGATTTGCTAAAGAATAATAATTTTAAACTTTCTCCCTTTAAACAGAATTGATTAGGATGCTCTCATCAGTTGTCCAGGGTCCCCTTACTTCCTTTTCTTGTTACTCTTGGAAATGAACTTTTCTCTTACAATATTTCCTTTAGTCCCATGTGATCTGCATATTATATACATTTGATGGGTCAATTATTGGAGACTATTGTACTGGTGGTTTATATGAATATTGGTAAATATTTATTTAAAACTTCACTGAGTCAATAAGAAGATGTAACATACTACACCTCCAGGACAAAGGGTATAATCAGTGGAAGTTCAAATTTTTACAGTAATGTGGAGACTTTCAGGAATCCAAGTAGAGAAATGTGAATTTGTCAGCATGTTGAACTTGACTCCACAGTATTTGGCTTATTAGTTCACTGCTGAGCACAGGATGGTTCCTCTGGCCTTGATTCAGCAGTCTTTAAATGAATGACTAAGAGCTCTGCTGAATCGGGGCCAGAGGAGTGCCGTGCCTGTACAGGGCATGTTGGGTGAAAGAAAATGTTGACCACAGGGGTTTGATTTCTTCTTCCTTATAGGGGAACAACTCTGAAATAAATCAGAAGAATTATGTGCATACAGAAACACAAGCAAGAAAGAAGATGGACAGAAAAGTCTTACCTAAAAGTAACTTTAAGTTGTGTGTTTAGAACAAGAGTGCTTGTTCTGTGAGATGGAAAAGACTTGCTTGATCTTCATTATTTTTCTGTTTTGGTTTGGTTTTTTTTTGTTGTTTTTTAATTACTCACTGGTGTCGGATATAATAAAGGTGGGATTTGCTGCACCTTAATGGCTATCTGAAAACTGTCTAGTCTGAGCTTCTTTATGTGGAAAGAGACAGGATCTCTCTAGGAGCTGATTTATCCCATCCTAGAGTATGTGTGGTAACTTACCCCAGAGATTACCCCCATGCATGCTGCTGTGTGGAGGGAGACTAGCAGCCTGTCTCTGATCAGACAGAAGTTAGGTGAGATGAAGGTGATGCTACCTGACTAAATATAAAAACATCTTATTACACAGGTGTCTGTCTTGTCTCTTGCCCAGCAGAATTAAGACATGAAATGAAGGGAAGAAATCAAGTTTACGATTTACCCCTGTGCCTGCATGAAGCAGGTGTCTGAATGCGAGCCAAATAACCAGCCCTTAGATCCAGCTTAATTTCTGGAGAATGACTGCCGTAGAAAAAGCTCCCAGTGTTCCTCACATTGGCCTAGTTTTCAGTGTTATCTAGCGACTCTGTGCTAATGTGACCCAGTATTTCTTTGCTGTTAGCTGCCTGGTCCATTTAGATTTTTTCCTTCTTGTTTACCACTGGCTTCTATACTCACCAGGCATCTAATCCCGCAAAGTGCTGAGTCCTACCTGGGAGGTATGGGCTGTTCTCTTTTCTCATCTAGCAGGAGTCAGTCTGCCCCATTTCTCCCAAGATTAGACTGGATAAGAGACAGGTAACCATAAACAGTATTGTAACTGGTTTTAGGATTGTACCCTGGCAAAGGTCAAGCATAATGGTGCAGTGAAAATAAAGCATTTTGAGTCATTTATTCCTCTAAAAAGGTTTGTATCATCCATGCAGCTGCAAAGCCATAATGCTTTCATTAAAAGCCACATCTGTGCTGAATTAAAACAGGAGCTTTCTCCAGCCAAGGAGTATTTGTCAGGTTAAAAGTTTTTCTCTTAGCTCCTGAAGCTTTTTTCCAAAATCCAAGGACTAAGACAGAGAGCAGACCTTGTCACGAGCTGGTACTGAGGTTTAAGTACATTCCTGCTATGTTATTCACCGTCTGGCTCCAATTTGGAGGTACATCTCCCTTGTGTTCACTTTATTAACCTACATATGACTGGCTCTTTTGTTTAATGTGGAAATGAAAAAATAGATTCTGGGCCCAAGAAAAGTAGTCTGAAAACATCTTTTTCCAGATTTTCTGTTCCTCGTGGCACATTAACCACTTGCATGGAAAATTTGGTGGATAAAATGTCTTTTAAAAGATGCTTTTTGAGAGTAGGCATTTTTAGCTTTACATGAAAAGACTTAAGCAATCATGAACTCTCAGTCCTTTCCTCTCCCCTAACTTTTTGAGCCCATTTACCAATTTCTACCAAAATTGACTTCAAAGACAGGAGTGTACCAAATCTGTGAAAATCACCAAGCAGATAGAAGAGGATAGCCAAAATTAATAGCTCCACTGAGAGTGTGTCTGGAGCATGAGTCCAGCAGCTGTGTGCTGTGTAGCTGACCAGGGAAATAACAGACATGTATTCCTCAACAAACTGCTGGATGCCTATTTCACAAAAAGCCACCACATAAGCTACTACTGGTTCATCCATCTGATGAGTATGGGACCTGGAAATAAGTGGGAGGACTTGAACAAGGAACTGGAGGCATTGTGGGAAGATCTGTGCTGGATATGAGTGTAAGTGGGTGGATATGAGTGTAAGTGTGGGTTGTTGGACATGTACGTTTAGGACAAAAGGCTTAGCTAGTTCTGCTGTTCACAGGCCAACTGACCTAGAGAAATTCTTTCTTCAGAAGCGGTAGAAAGCTTCAACATTTGTCTTTGTCATCTCTTCAGTGTGACCACTTCAGTTAGAAAAGGACAACAAGTGGCTGTCTGTATGAGAACTGTAAGTGGAGAGCCCAATGGAGTTGGGTTTCTAAAGCACTGCAAATTATCTTCATTATTTTAATGATTTTTTAATTTGAATGCAACAGCAGCAAAGTTTTGAGAAGGAACTAGAAAGAAAAGGATTGGTATGCCTTTACCAACACAAGTGCTAGGAAAAAGTGCAATGGCACAAGTAGGATAAGCTACCTTTTATACCACTGTGCTGCCCAGGAATCTCTGGTATTATCCAGGACTCCTTGTGCTAAACTCTGTATGACTGAGAAGAAAAGTCCCTGCCCTCAAGCATCTTAGTCTACTTTTTCTGAGTAAAATAAACAAAATTCCACCATTATTTAGGCTTCTAATACCTAACATAGAGAATATATTTGTATTGGGTTTGCGTGGCAAGGTTTTGGTAGCAAGGGGGCTACAGGACTGGCTTCTGTGAGAAGCTGCTAGAAGCTTCCCCTATGCCCAATAGAGCCAATGTCAGCTAGACCCAGGATGGACCCACCACTGGCCAAGGCCAAGCCCATCAGTGATGGTGGTAGCGCATCTGGGATAACATGTTTAAGAAGGGGAGGGGAGAGGGAGAGGAGGAGAAACAATGGGGCACAAACTGCAGCCAGAGTAAGGAGTGAGAATACGTGAGAGGAATGACTCTGCAGACAGCAAGGTCAGTGAAGAAAGAGGGGAGGAGGTGCTCCAACCACTGGAGCAGAGATTCCCCAGCAGCCCCTGGTGAAGACCATGCAGAGGCAAGCTGTCCCCCTGCAGCCCATGGGAGGTTAGTGGTGGAGCAGATATCCACCTGCAGCCTGTGGAGAACCCCATGCATGAAATTGAGGGGAGGTACGTGCCCAAAGGAGCCTGTGACCCCATGGGAAGTCCATGCTGAAGCAGGCTCCTGGCAGGACCTGTGGACCCAAGGAGAGAGAGGAGCCCATGCTGGAGCATGTTTGCTGGTAGGACTTGTGACCTCCTGGGGCACCCATGCTGGAGCAGTCTGCTCCTGAAGGACTGCATCCTGTGGAAGGCACCCACACTAGAGCAGTTCGTGAAGAATTGCAGCCCATGGGAAGGACTCACGTTGGAGAAGTTCATGGAGCACTGTCTCCCATGGGAGGGACCCCATGCTGGAGCAGGGGAAGAGTGTGAGGAGTCCTCCCCCTGAGGAGGAAGGAGTGGCAGAGATGACATGTGATGAGCTGACCACACATCCCATTTCCCCTCCCCCTCCCCCGCTGGTGGGGAGGAGGTGGAGAAATCAGGAGTGAAGTAGAGCCCGGGAAGAAGGAAGGGGTGGGGGGAAAGTGTTTTTAGATTTGGTTTTATGTCTCAGTACCCTACTCCAATTTGACTGGTAATAAATTAAACTGATTTTCACCAAGTTGAGTCTGTTTTGCCCATGACGGTAATTGGTGAGTGGTCTCCCTGTCCTTATCTCGACACATGACTTTATCTTGACCCATGAGCTTTTTGTTATATTTTCTCTCCCCTGTCCAGTTGAGAAGGGGAGTGATAGAGTGGCTTTGGTGGGCACCTGGCATCCAGCCAAGGTCAACTCACCACAATATTTATATAAGTTATCTATTTATCTATCTACCTACATATGTGTATACACAAAAAAATCTGAAGGCTTCTTCAGTTCTTTAAAAAAGGCCAACAACCAAAGAGACCAGTTTTTGTTTTAGAAACAATAGTATTTCAACTAATTTTTTCCCTTCCCCACTCTGACATCGCACATTGCTGATGTCAAGGTTTTCCCCAGTCACAGAATTATGTTCTCTTAGTTTTCCCAGCAAGGACTGTCATCTCAGAGGGAAAGTTGTACCAAGGTTTACTCCAGGTTTTTGGCTGAGATGCTTCATGAGGGAAATATCTTGTTTGAAGAAGATATTTGGATGTATTACAAACAGTGTGAAGAGCTTCCCTTCACTGTGGAGGGGAAGGGGGAAACCACCTCCAACTCTTTTTTTATGAGAAGTGGCAGATTTTCAGGATGTGTTTAACAGCACTGCGCTGAATCCCATATCCTGGGGAGAAGTTCTGGCTCTGCAGAAGCCCACAGCGATGCTCCTGCCAGCTCCTGCAAAACCGAGCTGAGGCAGGACTTGTGGGAGCAGGGAGGGGCTCATTTCTTCTTCAGTGCTCTGGAGTGAGGTTTTGGGAGGGGGGGGTGTCTATCTGGAGCCTGCATCATGCCAGGTCTGAGCTCATACAGCCACAGCTCTCCCTTCCTCTATGTTGTGGACTAGATATCTTGTTTCTGTCATATATTTTTATGGAAATAAATTTAAGGAAAATACCCCTGAAAGTAGCCTCTGATTTAGGTGTTCCCTCCGGGCTGACTGCTTAACCTTCTCCTTCCTGCAATTATTTAAAAGGAGAGGAGGATGGAGATAAATGTGAGGGAAAGTAGTATTTTTCTAAGCCAACCAAGGGAATTGAAAAAATGTTGTGAAAAGAGAATTTCTGACACAGTTCAAGCTGTCTTTGCAATCCTGCACTTTCCGTTACCCTGTAAGGTTTCACTGCCCCACATCACTCAGGAGCAGGGGAGGAGATGGGCAGACTTTGGTTGTGTTTCCTCCCATAGATATTCTTGGGGCAGTGGTGGCGATCAGTATTGAAGCACACTTTGTGATTTCCAGGTTCCAGCTGTTGAGAGTTTCTGAATTTCACTGTCAGGTGCAAACGCTAAAGGGGACAAAGGGATTTCATTATTGCCAGCTTGCAATATTGTTCAGAACCTGCTGTCTCTGGAGGATGACTGGGCTCTTGTTCCTGGTTCCTCACAAATTAAAGGAAAGAGGGCTGCAGCAGTCTTCCCCATTACCTGAATTTCACAAGCTGAATAGAGGCACATAGAAAATTGAAGAGAAGTAACTTGGGTTAAACACTCTGGTGCCTATAAACTAACAGTGGAAATTTGCATGCTAAAAAGCTGTTCATTTAGTGTTAGTCTTATCTTAATGTTTATTGGTTTATTTTAATTTTCAGTATATTTAAACTGTTAAGCCTCTTGACCCAGGAAGAGGTCATTATTTATTTAACAAGAAAATTACTTTGTTTATGGCCGTCTTTCTTCTTGTGCCTCTTACCACACAAAAGAGGTGGGGTGGTGGGGCAGGGGTATCACTATAACCATTGCTTCACTGAGGAGGAAAAGCAGATGATCTCCTGGAGCTATTCGTCATTACTCATTGCCTTGACTTATTAGCCATTGAAAACAGATGCAGGGTGGATTTTGGTGTCTAATGCAACATTAGATGATGGAATAATGTTTGTTGCTGAAGACTTATATGAAAAGTCTTCCTTCCCTGGCAAGCTTACAACGAGGAAAGCACTGGGTGAAAAGCTCCGTGGGGCTTTCCTTGTGGGTGTTCAAGCAATAAGGCATTTCCCTACTTACACCCCTGGAAGGGAGAGGTCTGATGATATCTAGCACATGCTCACTGGATTAGATACAAAGGTATCTTTATGGGTTTGCAGGATCACAAGTTCAGTGCCCAAAAGATCTGGAAGGTGGAGATAGGGGATCCTGGCAGTCCCAGCCCTCCCTGGGGACAGGGACATGCCGAGGCTGGGCCAGGACATGGGCCTGTGGGTGGGCCCGTGGCTTGGCAGGGCAGGACTGTGGGGAGCTAAAGACTCCTGGGGCAGGGAGTGATGGTCCTGGGGGACTGAAGTGGGGCCCTGGGCTCTGGGTAGGGTGGAGGGAACCTGGTGGGCTGGGCAGGGACAGGAAAGCCCATTAGTGCCCAGGACACTGGCAGTATATTTATTAGCTAGCCAGGAGGTCAAGCAGAAAGGGGAACCTATGAGCTTGAACCCTAACTTTCCTTTAGGTGAGGATGTTGTCTGAGGTCTCTTTCCTCTGTCAAGTCACCAACTTCTGTGTGGAATTTCACCTATTTGAGACCATTAGTTGTCAGTTAAAACTGGTTGAAATTGGTCAGGTTGAAACGTACTTGGCAGCAAAGTTGGACAGATGCTTCTGAGATGGCAGTTATTTGCCTTTAGGTGCTGATAGTGCTTTGGCAGGGTTTATGGGATAGCTATTTTGAACAATAGCATCTAGACTTATCTAGATAGGTTTGAGTCTGACTACAAAACACTTGGTTTTCAAAATAGTATGTGCTTTCACTGCATCTCCAAGGACAGGCATGGATTCCTCTCCTCACACAGAAAGGCAGTGATGCATCCACTTGCTTTATAGTTCTCAACTGTCATCTTCTAAAAATGGCCCTTGCTGTCTGTATGTATGTTGGACAGCTGCGTCACATGATCAGAGTTTACATTTCCAGAGAGTACTCAGGATGCAGAGAGGTGATATTCTCTGTATGTTTCCATATCTGTAGGCTGTACCTTAGCACTGGTTTTCTCATAAAAGTGTCTTTGACCCCCATTTAGTTTTCCTTGCAATGAATTTTTATCTCAAATTACTGCATAACTAACAGTTTCCAGTAGCCTGCTTTAAAAAACAAAACAAAAACAAAAACAAAAAAAACAAACACCTGACGACAAAGTAACTGCAACAATAATAATAAAAAACCCCTGTTCTTACGAGGTTGCAATCTCAAACCAATCCACTTTGGCTGTAGCCGTGGCAAATTGCTGTCTGAAAATGACTGCCCTATTCATCTGTTAATATTGTTAGAAAGAAAGCTACAACTGTACCTATCAGTGTAACTAAATTAGAGCAGGTTCACATAAGGCAGGCACACATAAAAATGTACTTATGAAACAGATGTATCCCTCAACAGGAAAATGACAGCAATTCTGATAAAATGCTTTTATTATTTACTTTCAACAAGTATCTATAGCTGCAGCTTGACTATTGTTGAATCATTTCAATAATCTTGTTATAGGCCTGGCAATAAAAGGAAAAGCACTTCAGTGCAGTGAAATGGCCTAGCTCCTGACATGTTTAGTGGCATGTCAGCGATACGGTGGTATTTTTTTAAGCTGTCGAAACAAACAGCAGCATTGTTTATCCAGGCGGTGAACTGCCTCGAAGGAGAGCACATCCCTTGCATGGAAGGCGGCAGCTGGCACGGGTTGAGCCCTGCCGGTAGGGATGGATGGATGCTATGCAAGGGAAGCCTCAGTTCTGCTGGGTACAGGGGTTGCACTCATGTCCCTTGGAGGTAAACACAGCAGTGTGAAGGATTACACTTGGAAATTAAAAGAGAATTTTGGCTTTAAACTGAGCAAGTGCAGGTATCTCCAGACTTCTGCTTATTATATACCATAAAGTTTATGGTCCACTTACAAATTCCTCTAAAACTAGTGCCCAGGGCATCTCCTACTTCAAACCTAAAGGCTTTTGGACATAGATTGTGGGCATTTTGAAAATGGATGCAAAAGGAAATGGGTAGTTAACATTTTTGTATTCACCGCCTTTCCAGGTTTTCATAGATTTTGGAAGAACTGTGAGATGATATGTGCACAAAACATTGCATTTGGCAAGTATAGAAGTATCTTTTGCTATCTATAGGAACACAGAAAAATAGACTCAGTGACTTGAATATAGTCATGTAGAGTGTTTGTGGCAAAGTAAGGAATATCTTTAGAGTATTTAATTTTAATCTGCTACAAAATAACATTTATTCCACTTCAAAAATGTGGAACAACTTATTTTCATTTGTTCTCAAACTTCCAGAAATATTCACATCTGAGCAGAGAATGAAGCTCAAAGCATTTCAGAACAGGAGTTGAAAAAGTCTAAAACTGTTAAATAGTGCACAGTATCTATAAGAAGTGATATAAAATGCAAAATCTAATGTCACAAAATTATACTGATTTGTCTGGTAATTGTTCCGGGTGGATATAAACACTTATTCTTTAGCAGAATATGTTAAATTACAAGCTCTGGTAATGAAAGGGTTAAGGTTTCTGTAGCAGCATTGTTTTACTCTTATATTGTATATATTCTTCTATACAGTAAAAACTTTATTTTAAAGTTTCTGCAAGTTCAGTGTAAGAACATTCTGTGACTGAAGTCTTAAACTTTTTAATCTTTATCATATTTTGGGGATTTTGCAGTGAAATTGGTTACATGACTCTTGCTTTTTATAACTGTTTAAATTTATATTTTCTCTGTTATGTTCATATTTATTTTTAATAACTATTTCTTTTTACAGTTTGTTTTAGTATCTATTGGTTGAGAGACAAATAACTATATTTGAAAAAAAATTCTGTTTAGAATTCATAAGTTTCTGAAACTTTCTCCCCTTGCTCTGAAACATACTGTGATTAGATTCTGCCCAAAGGAGAATAATTATTCTGAAAATTAGAAATAAATCTCATGCACCTTTTCTTTTTGTTTCCTTTTCAGTTCAGACAATGGGAAGTGAAGAAGTGCCCCCCATATGTTAAAAATGTAAAATTTTAATCTCCACTATTCCAAGACACAAGATAAATTGTTGAATTTTGAGCTGCTGCCTTCAGTGAGGACCACGTACTTGGATAGTTTACGCAAAAGTTAACATCACAAACGTCTTAGGCAGTTGACTAATCTCTTCCCATGCATGCTCAATGAGTTTCTGCCAAAATATTTCAGGCAGCGAGTGAAATTGCCTGTCTTGTGAGAGCTCCCATTGCCTGGTTGCCCTGCTCAGCCTGAGAGCCCCAAAGGGGTGGTTTGAAAGGGGAGATTATAAATATCTCAGCAGAACAGACATAACACTTAGAGTGAAAAGATGGTGGTAAAAGGAAGGAGAGAGATGGGAAATCAGTGATTTTGCAGGGAAAGCATTTTTCCATAGGGAATTTCCTTTTAGCAGGTACCCGACTGATCCTGACTCAGCTTAACTAAGGTTTCCATCTAGATCTCTTTTTCTAAAAGACATCTAAGCTTCATCTTCAATTTTACCTGGCCGATAGTTCAAAATAATTTGAGTGCTATAAAGATGTTTTCTTTTAGTGACATGAAAATTGATTTCTGGTCAAACCAAATACTCTGAAATGCCTGTTCAAAGCCCATAAATGGAGAAGCCAATATTGTATCAGTGAAGGCTGGCAAGCATGGGGAAAAAAGGTTTATTCATTCTGCCTACAAGAGCTATGTAAACAAAAACAAAACATTCTTTCAGGAGAGAACATGAAGAACTGGCAAGGAAACAAAAGTGTAATGGAGAAGATTTCTAGGCCACCCAGCTGCCTAATTACTGGCAGCATCTCTGGGTTTTTACAGCATGCCTTGCTAACACAGTCCTTTGGAAAACAAAATGCCACATTATTGCAAAATAGTTACAAATCTAAAGCATTCTGTTTCCTGTAGACTTCAGCTTTTACCTACAGTGAGATTTTTAAGAGACCTGTACTGCACATTGAACTAAATAGAGCAACCCACTGTTATCTTTTTGTAACATATTAAAATTTAATTTACCAAGATGAGGAAACTGAAAGTCTAGTTTCATTTTCCAACTTGATCTGGAGGACAGTGGTGGCATTATTCACAATTTCCTAGGGACAATAATGAAAACCCTGGGTTTTGTACAGCCTTGCACTTACAGTGCCCATACTGTGCTGTTGTGAAATGATTTAGCCAGTCCCATAAGTATTGTCAGCAATGTTTTCTATCTAATTCTTTAACAATATTATTAAGACTTGATGGGATGGAACTAGGCTATTTTTGAGGTCTGCTAGCAAACTGTATTAAGATGAAATACCAGAATTAAAAAANTTAAAAAAAAATCACAAAAATAAAAAAAAAAAAAAAAAAAAAAAAAGAAAAAAAGAAAACCAAACCAACAAACCTGCAGGAACAATAAATAGGTTTTATTCAGTTTACTGAAGCTGTGGCCCTGCTAGCTTACAGATAGAAAAGACCTTTGCTTGCTCTAATAATGCATTCCTAATCATAAACATCTGTATAAAATAATGCAGATGTATGTAATTATAAAAGTATTTAAGGCTTATTTCAGATTTCTGGTTTTGAATCTTTACAGTCTTTCTGGGTTTAGAAAACAATGTTGAAAATATATTTCTGTATTAGGAAAAATCTCTTCTTTCCAGATCTGAACAAAAAAGCATTACTTTGTTTTTCCTCAAGTTACTGCTCTCCCATGATGCATCGTTGATGCTGTTAATACTTTTTCTATGTATTAAACTTTGTTATCACAGTATTACTGGGGGAGTAATTGCAATCCATTTAGCACAAGAAAAAAAAAATAGGTGAGTTACTTACTGCTGTCTCCAGTGACTAGCAGTAATTAACTCTGGCTTCATATGCATTATAAAAATGAGTGATTTTTAAATTGTTGTGAAATAATCTTGTGGCTCAACTATATTTATAAATTGTATTTCCATTTTTAATCCAAGAAACTATCCAGCAGTTTGGACATCTTGCAGATCACACCAGTTAAGGAAAAAATCATGCTAGTCAGGTAAGTTACACCTAATTCTGTTTACAAGACAATATCAATATCTTCTGCCATAAACACAAGAAGATCAAATGACGTCAAATTGTTTGGGGGGTTTAGTTTGTCTTCTCTTACTTGTATCTTTAAGCCTGTCCCAGACAGTGCCCTCTGCTCTATAGGGGCTTTTCTGCAGAACCTCACTGCACTGCTAATTCTGTCTCTAACCAAAGCTGCCTCCTCTGCCTCAAGCACGTTCTTGCTTTCTCTCTCTCTGTCATCCTTATCCACTCCTACACACAGGGGTCAGCAAAGCTTTGGCATCCATGTAAGTTAGATTCCTGAGGGGATTTGCATACTTCTGTATTTTGAGTTAGGGAGCTCTTTCAGTCATTACCTGTTTGCCCAAGTATGCTTCTTGCCTCCTCCCAAACATCTGAACATCAGGTCAGTAGTTACATATGTCAGTCTTAACAATGCTTAATCCAAACTCTAATGATATATGTATTTTTTTCTCTGTTCATTGACAGGTAAGACCACTTTTATTACTACCTGTAAAACCGTATTTAAATCTTTTTACACGTCTAGTTTCTGTGCATAGTAGCTAGATGTCAGAGTTTGAAAAATGGTTGTCATCTGGTCCCCATCCAGTGCAAGCATGTTAGTGCAGCACTGGAAAAGATCTCTTATAAAGAACAAAAAAAAGAAAGTAGTCAAGTTAATGCAGGGTCCTACCACAGAGTGTGTCCTGCTAGTGTGAACTGTCTTGTTGAATATAATTTTTAGATACAAGGCACAAAAAAACCCCACTAGCAATGTGCACTCTGTGGTGAGCATCCCAGAATATTGACAAGCTGAACTCTGGCAGGTTCCATCATCCCCAGAGTATCAGAGAGATTTCAGGGCACGAGCTGAGTCCAGCAGCAGGAAAGTTTGGTACTTTGGCTGATGATACTCTTTTTTTGTTTCTGTGCCTGATTGCCTAAATATGTTATTCCGCCAAGGTCATGGCATGGTGATCACTGCATATTTCAGAGAAGGCACTCTGAACTCATTGTCTCAGGTGACTAAAAATGTCATTTTACTCTGCATGCACATATTGATTAGTTATTCTCACCAACTCCAATTACAAATAGTACTGCTGCAGTGGATGCCAGATAAACAAAGGTGATTCTCAGCCTTTAGCCTATTAATCCAAGACCTGACCCAGTTCAGATGTGACAGATGCATCACTGTTGCTCAGACATCTCATACATATGTTCAATTAGATCAAATGTGAATAAGTGCATGGTGACATACACCAAACCTGTGAACTACACTGCTATATATGCTGCTCATACCTTTGCAATGCTGTAATTGTAGCCTTTAGTTATTTTAAACCTTTGGAATGTTATAGAGAAAAATGCTTGCTTGCAGTAAGTAATGTTGGTTTGTTAATTGCTACTCATTGTGTTAAATCTTGGGTATATATGGATTGCTTGTATAGAGTGGGTAGCTGTATTCTGTCGCATTGAAAAACAAAGCCCAGAAAATATTCCATTGTTGCCCTACAGTACTTGTACTATCTTGGGTTGCTATGACATTGGCACACATAATACAACATAATGGCAACAGAAAGCAAAAAAGCGTTCTGGCCTGTGAGAGTGTTGATGTAAATAGATGATGAAGCTTTCTATTGTATACCATGATAATAGCATAGGAACAGAAACAGATCTTCATATGATAGCAGTGTTGATTTATATATTTACTGGGATTTATAGAAGGCATTCGTTGTGATTCTGTCTTTCTGCACAAATAATTACATATAAATTCCTCATGCCAAGATACCAGAGCCACTATCTACAGAAAGATCTTTTTCATTTGTCCAACCCATTTAGCTACTGAAGAGGTTAAAGCTTTTTTAACCACAAACCTCCTCATGATCCCAAACCTTTTGGAACGCTGACTTTTGGACCCTTTTTTAGTCACGCAAGGGGATCATTTCATTCAGGCTCTTTACATCACAAGTACTCTGTTTTTTCATGTGAAAACTACTGGTGAGCATCCTAGAAGCTGCATGCTTTGTAGTGGACTTGCTGAGACAGCATGACAGCAGGAGAGAGATACTTTCCTTTGGAACTCAAGCTTGGGTCAGTTTGAGAATAATTTTAGCCCTCACCAGCCAACCCGCAACACAGTCACCCAGTCAGCGCGAGCTCTGATTGCAGCATCAACGACATACTGCAGGCTCCACGGATGATATGAACGTGCTG
This sequence comes from Scopus umbretta, assembly GCA_013400535.1. Lineage (NCBI taxonomy): Eukaryota > Metazoa > Chordata > Aves > Pelecaniformes > Scopidae > Scopus > Scopus umbretta. Next base: position 61,180 of record VZTL01074556.1, read on the forward strand.
AGAGAGAGAAGCACTTTTTTTCTGCAGGATGTTGAGAACTGACCTGATCCTCTGGGCTCAGACATGCAAGCGCAATACCACAAGTCCTCCTTCCTGACTTCTGGCAGCTCTGAATCTGTCACGTCTCTCTGCTATCCCTAAGCCAGTGACACGCAGACTGATTCTTATAAGCTTCCTATGGCAAGAAAGTACCTGAGTTATACTTCAAGGTTACCTTTGAGAATTCAAAATTGCAATGTGGGCAACTTGCTGAAGGCTATAGGGCATAGCAGAGATGGAGTTCTGCGTTAAGGGAGCTGTAAGGTTAAACTTATATATTGGAGTAGAAACCGTCTAAGTCTGCCATCAACTCAAGTCAGAGGGGCTTGACAGCATGTTAAGTCTCCACAGGGAGTAAAAAGGTTGAAATAATTTGAATTGGGAGCCCTCCTCCTCCCTAACCAGTTACAAACTTAAATAGTTTAAGGCTCAGTAGAGCAATAGGAATGTTTTGCATTGGCCTCCAAAACAAACTGTAAGCTGGTGCAACCTGAGCAGCTCTGTTGTGAGGATATTCCCTGGGTTGCGGCAAATGAGCGCATGGGTATTCTGCTCCCAGAAAGGGAGTTTCAAATTCAGTAAGAGTTTTCCCTACCCCCACACCCTCAACATCCCCTTCTCCTACACTCACTTTGACCACTGGACTGAAAATCCATTATTTGATAAATTCAGGTTAGCAGCAAAGGGAAAGGTGTCATATCAGCTGTCTGGTGCATGGGATTTTGGAGGTGCTATGATACTGGGAAGCAGCTTATTTGTGTCTGTTGCAGCTGGGCTATGTCTTTCCAGAAACTTTTTATACGTTAGACTGAGAAAAGAAACTGATGCTTTAAGATGTCTTCTTGATTCATTTGACATAGGTCATCCAAAAAAATAAGCTGACTTAAGAGTGTGGTAAAAAAAAGAGAGGAGAAGAAGGTGATAGCTGGTGGTAAAGATACTCAGAACCAAAGCTCTTGGTAGCATCCAACTGGACCTTGGCCTGGACCTTGGCTCTCAGGAGCTCTGAACCTGATAGGCACCTCTAATCTCCTGCACCACAGAGAAAAAAACTGGTTGGGTTCACCAGACACTGTAAGGGCAGTTTTACTCCATCAGTCGTTGACAGTCTTTAATTACATAGCCTAATAAAACAATGCAAACAGTAAAAGAAATTGGAAAGAATTATGCTTTATAAGCTTAAAAATGTTAGTATATATATTTTCAGCCTTCATAAGCAGTCCATATATTATGCATGTTAATATGTATCTTTGAGTGATATTAAAAATAGCATTCTGATCATATGACAAACCAGTTGCTATAGTAACTACATTTTTGCTGTAGAACACCAAAGTAATAATGTGTAAAATGTGTAAATTATCAGTGTGTAAGAGCAACTGGTACATCTTCACTCTGCTATTCTGCTTTAAAATGAATCTTTCTATGAATATACATACCTCATTCATGTATTCTTATGACACTCCTGTTGCTGGCTCCATCTCTTCAGTTGGCCACCCTTGTAGTGCTTAAGTGAGACGTGACATTTCAGCCAAAAGAAAAAGGAGCGGGAGAAGCAGAGATAATGGAGTTGATCCAAAGTGAAAAGGCTTATACTGATTTCAATGGACTTTGCCTCTGGCCTTATGCAAACAAAAGTGATTTATGAGGGATAGCATAAAAAGGCAGAGTTCACTCATTTTTGCGTGCCTGTTACCACATTCTCCTGCTGAAATCTGAAGAGATGGTGCACTTGACATTGGGGAGAGGAAGGATCAAGCACTAACATGTCAGAGATTTCCATAGCAGGCAGAGAGTATCTTGGTGAATGTGGAACCAATTTTCCAGACCTCGTCTCCCTTCACCCCAGATTCCAACCTTCTAGATTTACATGCCTGTCAAATGTTTTTTTGCCATTGAAATTTCTTAGGATAGATAAGATAAGTGTTACCAAAATTTAAGAGTGGGTGAAACACATGAAGTGAAGTCCTGGCTTAGCTGAAATCAATAGTAAAACTCTCATTGACAGCATTTCACCTTTCCTGTTTAGTGTCACACTGAAGAGGGCAGCGACCTACTGGTCTGCAGGAGATTGTAACCCCCCCAAAAAGCAAAGGAGATATTTATTTTCTACTCCAGAGAGAAGAATGATGTTTGTAGCAGTGCTGGCTACAGATCAGATGTATTACCATCCAGGGGGAATTATACAGTTAACCAGTAAATCATTTGGCTCACTCGCTTTAATTATACTAGGTGACTGTGATATTTTATTTTATTGGGCTTTCTAGTTTTGCTGTAGTCCACATTTTAAAACAAGTTGGTTGAACCTGAAGTCATTCCTAATTTTAAGGTTTCAAGGCACTTTGTTTTTCTTATTGCAACCACAGCATAGATGTGATTATAATTTGCCTT
>VZTL01074566.1:5119-26657 GCA_013400535.1 Scopus umbretta
CGCCGTGAGGGCCGGGCGGCGGAGCCTCTGGCGAAACGGCCGGTGGCGAGCTAGGGCAGGGCTCGCCAGCTACCGGCACCCGCCAGCCCCGCGCACTGCCCAGCCGCGTCGTTCGGCGCTCCCCCTTCGCACGGCCGCCGCGGCGCCCGGCCTCCCCCCGCCGCCGGGCTCGAGCATCGCAGCCGCGCTGCGGAAGGCTGGGGCAGGCAGTCGTCCCCGTTCACGCCCAGAAGGGCTCAGCGAAGAGCAGCTTTCCCGAAGTGGCTTTTGGCAATCAGCAGGGACGACCTCACCGTAGCAGCTCACTGCCCTGCCGGCGATTGCCGTGGTTGATACACCCTCGCTCTAAGAGTCTGGGTGCCGAGCTGCTAGGAAGAATTGCGCTGGAACCGGTACGTATGAAAAAAACAACCGGTGGCTTCCTAAGGCTCACCAGAAGCAAGCAAAGCAAAGCAAAGCAAGGTAGAATGTAACCAGTCCTGTAACAACTTACTTCTGCATGCAGCTAGCCCCGTCCCCGCCCTCGCCCTCCGAAAGCAGCAGCATTATTCCTACGGCCTCTAATGAACACAGGGCGAGGCACGGCGGATCCTTGTCCACCGTCAAAAAGAGAATGATCATGCTATGCATATTTTAACGTCCCTATGCTAATAATCATGCTGTATTATTAGTCTCGTCTATTTTTCTCTGTTCATTTTTCCAGTTATTCCAGTTTTGAAAATAAAGACGGGTGGATTTACTTCCTCATCAACTTCACTTACCGATTCTCAAGGCACTAAAAATTCATTAAATTTGGATTGGAAAACATCTAGGGGATGTTTAGTTGTTTGTTCCAAACAAACCAACCAACCACAACGTGGATTGGCTGGAAACTTATAGGAAGGACAATGATCTCCCCACTTACTTCAGCAAATGGGATTTTTGCGTGAACAGCGAGCGTGCAATGCAACATTTAGGCAAATCTCAGTGGAAGGGCAGAAGTTAATGAGAAACCTTGCCTACCGCGTGTCAGTTGCCTTCACAGCCCGTCTGCTGCCTGCATCAATAAACAGTTCCCCTGCCTGACTGTAACCAGTTCTCTTAAGGCTGCTCAGTACTACAGGCATTGTTTCTGAACATCATGCTGCTGCTTCGTACCGCAGGAGTGTCGTAACTTCACTTGACTTCCCTTCTTCCTGGAAAAGAAAAAAGCCAATAGATTTCAAATTAAAGTAACTGGTTTATCAGGCAAACGTACAGATCGTACAAAGACAGCATCATCTCTATGGAGCGTGCCCTACCTAACAGTTTAGTTCAGCACATTGAGCCACTTGTCTCTTTTGTTTAAAGTTTACATTGCTACTGAAATATATTTCTGAAAAATAAGGTATTAATGAAATCCAATTTTAAAAGTGCAAAAAGTCCCAGATATGTAACTTTTCAAACCATTCTAATACTTGTGGTTTTGACGTTAAATATTCCACATAGTCTTGGCCTAGATATTCAAACCTTGGCTCGCTAGTTGGCCTCACTGATGATGAATGGTTTTGTGCCCGGAAAGGCTAGATAATGTTTTTTAGAAAAGAGCTATTTACTCTGGATCTTGCAACATTAGGTTGTCGTTCTACAGGATCCAGTGCAGTCTTTGTACAGTGTAAGTCAACTATGATGCGAGTGATTTACTAGACTGAGCAGAGGGCTACAATCCAGAAACTTCAAAAACTGTTTACTGCACTGCCATCTTTTCAATTGAATAATGATGCCTTGAAGTCTCTGTCACGCATAAAGCCCCAAGCACCTAAAAATTGTCTTGTATAGACAATTCCTGCTGTAACTATGAATAGACTTCAATGAAATCTGCCCACACAGAGTTTTCTTGTACGGTTGTAATCCCTGACTTCAAATTTCCTTTTCATTTTGTGTTTTAATGTCTCTAAATACAACACCAGTGTTTAGCAGTGCAAGTAAAGAGATCTCAATCAGTAGTTATCAACATATTTCCGATTACAGTTGATCAACTTGCATGATATTCATGTTCTTGTCACACATGGAGTTGTTATGGACAGTGTGTGCAATATGGATAAGGAACTTGTCTTGAAACATCTTAAATAAACATTTTTATACCCTACATGGCAGTGAAAAAAAAAAACCAACCCCAGACTTCAAATACAATTTTAATTTTCAATTTCCTTATCTTTGGATTCTCTTCCCACCCCCCTTCACAAAATCACAAATGTTCTATTATTCTCCCCCCAGGCTATTGTTACACGTGTTCTCAGTATAACAAAAGGGTTTTGTCTAAAAAGACTGCATTTGAGTCATGTCTTTGCATGTGAAACAGCTGTACACCTAGGGCACATTCTTGGTCACTTGAAAATGTGTCATTTGCAGCATTCTGGGTTTACATTATTTTAGTCCTGTGTAACTGCAGTGATCAGAAAAAAGGAACAAACGCACAAGTTGTCTGTGTTATCTGCAGACATCACAGAACTGTGGCAGCAGACCCAGACAGAGGGAGAAAGAAAATGCAAGTGGAAATGCCACATGAAGGATGTTTGGCCTAAAGTAGAAAAAGCTGGTCTGAAAAAAATTCAAGTTAGCAAACCTAAAGGACAATAATCCAGAACACAGCTGAGTAACGGGGAGATGCTTAGTAATCATTTATTACAAAACTTAAACGCTCATAGTTACTTGCTGGTGTCTGACACTGCGACACAGTGGCAACATCTACAAACCAAATCAGCTTTGGGTAGATAATGCACAGGAATGTTCTGTGGTGAATACAGAATAACATGAGAATCTCTCATGGTTTTTTGTTTGGTTGGTTGGGTTTTTTTTAAGAAAAGTTCAAAACTGTGAGCAATGGTAGAAAGAATAATGGTCACTCTACACCGCACAGTCAGTCCTTTGTCAGTGTGTTGCCTACTGTCATCCAAATAAAAGGCTTTAGAACATCTTGTTTATGAAAAATAACATGACATTTTCCTAAGTAGTCTACTAGAGGAAAGCCAGTTTGGATTATAACATTCAAAAAATAGCTTATCTGGAATTACCAAAACTTTCATTTCCCATTTTAAGGGAAATGTTGCCTAAGGCAGTAGGTTGTTAGCATTCGGGGGACAGAATCTCTCATTAGTCACTGAAATTTAAGAGGTGTTAATAAGCAAGCAAATAATTTTGGTGTGACCACTTCAAGCCATGTGTTTAGAAAAAATAAATCACAAGAAACAGGTTTAACTGTCAAAGTATATATTTAATCCCCTAAAAAGGAAATACTGAGAGATTCCCAAGGAATTGTGTATGTTAAAAGTACATTTACTAAGTCTATATGTGATTTCATGCACTAGGTTAAAGTACTACAACACATATAAATTATATGATAGAGAAGATATGGTATGTGGAAAGCGTGATCCTGTAAGAGTCTCAGCTGATAAATAAAAGCTGGCCTGCTGAACTGGACCTCCCCCATCTCTGCAGACGTGAGACCAATCTGTGAAATCAAAGTTGGCCATTGCCATTAGGGCCTCTCAGGGTGCACCGATAAAGTGCTAATGGCATGGCGAAAAACTCAGTGTAACACGCTAGCTCAATTCTGTAAGCATAACATTCCCTCAAAGGTGTTCTGTACAGCATGTTGGTCTCTTTTCCTGCGCTTGCACCAGCGCATGTGTCTATCTATAATAAGCGTCTCTTTGTTTCTCACACTGACTCCGGTGAAGGGGGAGGCAGCAGCAAATAATGGACTGAGTGACATTCAGTACCAGACTGCAAATGCAAATGTCAGACAAAACGGATGCTGAATTTGGGTAATGAAGCTACAGCCTGCAGCAAGAACAAGCAGCTTCTAACAGTGCTTTGCTAAACCAAGTTATTTAATACGTGTAAAATTCAGTGGAAAAGTTCTCCGAGAACTTATAGCATATGTACAGAAGCCAGAGAGGTAAACCTCGCTGTTACATACAGCAGCACCTCAGCCAGCCAGCAGCACCGGTACCCAAATATTCGGCATCCTGGCACTTCGCTGTTCTGTTCCCCATACGGAATCTGGTGTCTGAGGTGTCTCGTTTTAAAATGTTAAACCTAACTTCAGTGACGTAAACCCACTTGAAACAGAGGGCCTCTTCCTCAGCCTCCCTGACCTCCCCTGGCTGCTGTAACACACCAGAAGTACCAGCGCGTCAGCTGATTCACCCGGCAGGGCAGGCAGAGCCCTGCTGTCAATGCACAGCCCGGGCTCAGCTCCTTCCCCTTTTCTCCGCTCAGGCAAGCTGCGTGAGCAGCAGCGGGTCCAGGCTGGAGAGAGGCCTTAACCCACCAGAGCTCTCCTTCTGGAGCACCGGCTTTGCTTCTGATCCCACAGAGCACCACTGCTTCTCTCGGGCTCCCTAAATCTGGGCCACGGACTGGGGGAATTGGAAAGGAGACTCCCTCTGTACCGAGGCTGCGAGTGTTGCCAGTAAGAGTTGGGAGCTGCACCCTCCCTACCCTGCTCTGTAAATCCACACCTAGAAGACACATTGTCATATTGCTTCCAAATCGCAGAAAATCCATGATTGGGAGCTCTTAGCCAGATACTTTAATGATGTCATTCTTGACCAATTTATGCCAGTTCTATTGTAATAAAGCAGCAATCTTTTTATATCAGTTATCTGCAGAGAAACTGGTTGAAAGTACTTAGTTGTCACTGATTCTATACTATAGCAAATGTATATGGGGTTGCTTATTTTCTGCATCTGTTCATAGTGAACAGGGGTTTCTGGGTACGGTCACACTTCACAAGACAGCTTGTTCATGAGGTATGTGACCATCTGTATTACCATCAGCCAGTGAAGCTCAAAAAAATTGCTCAGAATTAGGAAGAGTAAGATCTTTACAAAGATCAACAGCATCCTGAAGCAGCCATCTGACTTTGCTGCTACGTTCTTTTTTTATGTATAAATATCTCTACATAGTTTTTCATTTTTCCAGTTTCTTAACACAGATTTTGCAAAAATAGTTCCATTCATCAATACAAAATAACTTCCTTCGTCAAAAGCATCTTGAATAACTAGTGCCTAATAGAACCAGGACTTCTGTCCACATGTAACCTCATGCACCACACAGGCAAGTCTCCCATCAGCTATCACCTCCTCTGCCCACTTTATGGGTCTGACCTCATACCCAGTATGAGCATATTTTTGCAATAAAAAGCAGCACTGGATTGTTAGAATTGCTGCTTTTTAGATGAGACACTGAGTTCCCTTGTGTTATTTCTGCTGACTTTTCTAATCAAATATAAAGATCCCATGACACATTTTGACAAAAAGTAGGGCACAGCCAGCTTATTTATTCTTTTACTAAAAATAGGCTTCAATGTCCAGCAGGTTGTAATGTGTTAGATAGCACTTTGAGTGTAATAGCTGCTGTACCTGCCTCAATACAGCTATATTAGCAGTTCATCTTGGCGATATGCTAATTATGAAAATCAAACATCAGGCTTCACAGTTACTTCAGTAGTTCCATTTTGTTAAAATGCTTACTAGGATTAGACTGTCCAACAACTGAAAAGGCAATAAAATAGCTTCTCATCCTTACAGGAGGAGTTTCTGACACCCTGCCAAGCACAGCCCAGCATATTTTACATCTCTTGTGTTAATGGTATATTGCTATTCTCAGCCAGAGGCGAAGACTAGGAAGAAATTCATTACAGGAACTGGAACACGAATAGTTTAAAGAAACCCGTAGCTCTCCCACCTTCTTCACATACTTATTTTCTAGCTGGCCTTTTTGTTAAGGCTAGTCACATAACGGAACACAAGTAACAACTGTGAAAATTAATAATGATCATGGATACTACTGAGTCTACCACACTTATAATTACTATGGATATGAAATATGCTGTATTATTTCTGAATTTGGCCTCGCAGAACACTTGCAACAGATGTTCTGTCAAGTTTGCTTAGAGAAGCTCATTGTCCAGTCACAATGGTGTAAGTCAGGGTTAGCAAGACTTCATTTTGTGTAGAACTGCCATAAGAGAGAAAACAGACTCTTTGGCCCCTAAATTACACTGATGTAGTCACCCTTTGAGTCAAATAGATTTACTGATCTGCAGTACACAGTGAACGTCCCTTCTGAATTTGGTCATGTGCCATTTGCGAACCATGAAAGACTTGCTCAAAAAACAAATCTTTCTTTATCTTGCACAAGTTATATGTCATGTGCAAAGAGATAAAAGCAAATGTATTATACTACTGCTACCACAAAACACGGGTACTGCATTAACATTTCACTAGCCCATGGAAAAACATGATCACTTTAATCCCATCGACATTACACGCTACTAGAAAGCTAGTCGATCTGTACCTATGTACCAAGGCAAACTGAAAAAGTTCAGGCTGAAGTTTAAAAATCAATAAACACCAGAAAACAACAAATATTACATGTAACATCACTCATCAAAATATCAATTCTTACTCACAAATGGACTACTCTTTTGAATTCCTATTTAAAATTTCAGATTTGAACTCCTTTCCTTTGGTGAATGTGTTACAATTTTAATACTACTTATAAGCTTCTATTATTAAGAGGACTATCAAAAATAAAAAAAGGCATTTATAGATTTCTTAGGAAGTTTGTCTCAAGTGTCTAGAAGCCTCTCGAACACTAATTTATGAGCATCTAATCATATCAATGTTTCTTTTGCTACAAAACTGTTCTTCTACACTAAGATCAGTGCAAACAGCCACTAAAACACACCAAAATCAGTGAGAACCAAGAATATTCAGTGCTCTGCTGGAATAAACAGAAACATTTTCCTCCCACACTTTCATTAATTTAACTTCCTATGATCAGGAGCCACGAGTCCTACCCTCAGAAGAACCAGCACCCTGACACATCTCAGAACAGCACCTACAAAGTGTTATTAATGGGTACTGCACAACCAATGCAGGTACATTGGTACAAATGTTCAGAATGCCAGTACAAAGTTCAAAGCGATATTCTGCACAACCATTTGTTGCTAGACAATCCAGTCATCCGGAATTAGGAAGACTCATTTTATTTCTAGGAATTACATTTTAGATAGTTTATTCGAGCTACATTATGCATTATCTTCATTTTTAGTCCTCAGTAGCTAATCTTACTAAGTCTGGCTAGATGCCATCAAAAAAAAAAAAAAAAAAAAAAAGATTGTTGTGGCGTAAGAGGATAAGCGTATTATTATTACTTTCAAAACTAACAAACTAAGCCTGCCCTACTGTTTTGAAAACTCCAGGCTTTGTGCTAAATCTCTTTTTACAACAATGTTTCCAGGTATTGATTAACTGAATCAAAATATGTGTCTCTCTCAACCACTCTGTCTGGCAATCTATCACTACAAGTCTGAAAGCTTCATTTATATGACTCATAAGCCTTTAGATTAAACAACTACGCAAATGATGCCAAGTATCTATTTACCATGGCTTTGTCAGCGAAACAAATCATTCAGCAGGTGAATCATGAAATTACTGTCTGTGTGGATGCTAAGTAAACACAGAGATGCCAGCTTAACTTCACACTTCCCCATCTATTTCTCCTTCCCATCTCCTTCGCTGTATCACTGTGGCATTGCTAATATGAGCAGAAGAACTCTTCTTGCCTTTTTCAGTTAATTTGACTGCAGTTCAGAAGGTCCTTTAGACCTTTAGACCATCAGGAAAACTGAAGGACATGCTTCCTTGGTTTGCTCAGGAGAGAGCACTTGATGTGTATGCCTCTAAGAGGGAAAGTGGGCTTTCATTTCCAGTATGAGAAGTGCATCCATTTAAATGGCTCCACCATTTAGTGTGTAGCTCTCCATCTTGGAGGGGGCTCACAGGGGGCTTGTGTTGCAATTCTGCTCTACAGTGAAGGCAAACTGACAGGATATCACTCACTGCTCAGAGAAGGGCTAGCCATCTGGACAAGGTTAGGTCACCTTTGCAAGAAAACACATTCCAGCAGTTCTTAAAAATGTGGCTGAAGAGCATTTTACTGGAATGTACCTCATTGCCAAAGAAGGTAGTTATGCTAAGAAAAATATTCCATGGGGAGCAAACAAATTCTTCTGCAAAGCCATTCCTCTCTGCTCCACCCCAGCTGACATTACACAAGTTGAATAATGCATGTCAAGGTATTAAGTAATATGTAAACATTTCCAGTAAATGTTTCTGCTGCAGGCCTTGGCTTAACTGGTATTGCTTCCCTCTGTGATAGTGAAGAAAAAAAATTCCTCAGTTCTTCTGCACCTAAAGATTAATATTATTGAAGCATTTCCTACCAATCACTGACTGGAATCTTCCTCCTCCCCTATCTCCCAATATAGATTTTAAAACCCTTGAAAATGTACCTAATGAAGACTTCCTCAGAGATGTTCATCTCTGAAAGTCTCTTACTGACCTTATAACCTATGCAATGGGGTAACTTAATGTCCAAAAAATATTACAGTTCTGGTAATACATTTAAGGACAAATGACACATTCCAATAGGAAACAAGTCAGGTTCTTCTCATACCACCAAGGATGTTTCATATGAAACCCTGGCTTCCCATCATGAATTGTCCAACAATATTCCACCCCCACCCCCAATTTTGAGATTATGTATTTTCAAATATTTTTTCCCAATGGTGTGAGAGCACAGTGTTGGGAAGCCACAGTCCTTTTCATTTCGGTAGAGGAAATCCCCTTGGAATTTAGTATCACTTTAGGCATGCACACTGTTTGCACAGCGTATGCCAGTAAATCCTTTTCCTTTACTGTCTATGACACTCCACAACAGGGACAAATGCAGTTCTGAGCCAACTAACCAAAAGGGGACACGCTTTAAAACTAAAACATCACTGGGGTGAAGATGGGCTCTCAAATCGCCTCAGTGAGACTGAAAACCATTGGCCCCAAAGGAGAACTGCCCAAGGAAATTTCTGGGATTTTCCACCAGAATTTTACTTTCCCAAAAGGTTTTCTGTAGGAGAGACTGGCCTAGGGTCAACTATCTGAGGAACTCCCAGGAAACACCACCAAATTCCACCCTGTAAAGTGCTTGGGCAAAAACTTTGAACAGAGCTGTTAAGCAGGAAGGTAAAGTCACGCATTTTCTGTAACTTTTTCCAAGTATAAATTATTTCTTTTAATGTCTGTATGCTGCACAGGGCTAAGAGCTGTGGGGCAAGTCAGATTGTTCTCCTTTGTGTAAAGTAATCATTTTCCTGGCAATCAAACTTGCAGCCCAACTGAGGACATGACACCGGCAGCGCTAAACATTACTTAGAGCCAAGGGTCTCGCCGAACCTGAAAAATCTCTCTCAGTACAAAAAGATGCTTGGAAATGAAAAAGCTCAACTGGTCTTCCAAACTGAAAGTATGGCAAGCTAACACTGGATTTTAATGTGGTTTTGATAGTGGTTCATAAACAATGCCGCACATGGAGTCTTATAGTATAACCAGACACAAGAAGATCCAAAGAACAGGAGATTAAGAACCTGTTCTGCTGTTTACTGATCATTTGGCTCCAATACAACTTTTTGGAAGACTGTCTTAAAGTGAAATTAGTTTCCCTGGGCTTCATTATTGAGTTGCAACAAGTCTGCTCCCAAAACTGCAACTAGTAAGAAATGTGCTCCTGTTTGGGCAATATATGGAAAGCAGAAATACCAGAGAACAAACTTCTCCAAGCCCTCTCTTTCCTCCTGCTTGCAGCAGCAGCCTTTTTTGCCTGTCTCCCACATCTGTATGAGAAGTAATGCGTTAGTGGTACTGAATATCACAGCTCCCAACCCCAAGGCCACCAGGTCTTAGTAGGCTTCCCACCCCTCTTAACTGCAGCACCAGTATCAGCGACTGTTGAAAGAAAGTAAAGCATAGGGAAACAGAAATTATGGCCACTATGGCAAAATCAGATCACAACACCACGAAAACTATTGGGCACACCTCAGTAACTGATGTGGGCCTAATTTTATGTCTGGGCTGATCAGGACAGGCATTAAGCAAAAAACCATGCTAGAATGAGCCTGTCCTTCTCAGAAAATTGTTTCCAGCAATGCAGCAATGAGTTCATGATTGCATTACAGCTATCACAGGAATGCCAGTGCTCAGTGAGGAGTGTTTTGAAGAAAGGTTTTTGACTGCTACTTCCCTGCTGCTTTTAGTTCCCCCACAGAAGAGGAACTATTGGAAAGACCAAACCATCCGCAAACACCTTGGGAGAAAGCTTTGGCTAGCCACTGCTGCTTTCCTAAGAAAGAGTAACTCACTGCATTCTTAATTCTTTATACTGTGAAATACCCTTTTTTAGTGAAAGACTAATAAAACTACTGATTTCAAGACTTCTAAGAACGTTAATGCCAGAGCTAAGTGGACTCTCAGAAAGACCAGTGACTTCTAGACTTTTCAAGAAATTATATCCAACTGAAAGGCTGTTTATTTTTCAGCCAGGGCACTGAGGGCACCAAAGCTCACGTATAAACTATACAGGGAGGAATGCGATGACAGCAAAAGAAACGTGTTTGCACTCTCCTTTTTCCCCTCCACCATCTGCAACCAAGAAGTGTGTCCCCCAGCTCTTGCCTGGAGACACCTCTACAGGGCCCTGGGGAAGAGGCAGGTGTCTGCCACGGCCTCCGCACCAGCAGCGCACGGGATAGAGCAGGAGACAGTACTGCAGACAGAAAGAAGAGGGGCTTTCCATTGGTGTACACATTGCACACACGTATATGTATAATAATCCACACCTCCCTGCAACTTCACAGCAATTTGGCCTTCTATCTTTTAATACATGCAAGAAATGACAAAGCTCAGCCTGGCATCTACCATAATCTTGTTGTTATAAAGGAATGTCTGGCAGGACTACAGCAGCCTCTGCGCAGCAGCGCAGCCTCCTAGCCCGCTTTGCATGAGTCTTCTCTACCACATCCCGCCAGGGAGCTGCGAGCAGACTCATCTGGCAGATAACGATGACTACGGAAGGCCAAAATTGGACAGTAATGAAAGCCCATACACATTTGGCACATAGAAATGTTTACATACCCATCTACCCATAGATCTCTATCCTTACTACTGTACACTACTGTGAGCAGTATCCTTACTACTGTATGCTAACTCAGAGAGCTTCAAGCAGAGGACTTTGGCGAGCCTATTTCAGCTGCAGTGATCCACATCTTAAACTACAGTGAGTTGCTAAAGCAAAGCAGTGATGTAATGCCATTAAACGAGAGCATGCTGCCTTTAACTATCCCATTCAAATGCAACAGCATTTCTAATGCCACCATACAACTGTTACAAACACAGAATCAGTTAAACTGAAACTTCAAACACATCCTTACTTTGTCATTAAACTATATTTAAAATTTCTTTTGCCAAGTACAGCTTCCAGTTCGGGTCAATCAGTTATAGTGTGGACTAGAGGGGCATTTCACAACAGCAAAAAGTATCAAGTATCAGCTCTCATGCACCTTAAAAATGCCATCTTTGTTCTCAAGCACCATTAACAACAAATGGATACAATATCTAGAATGGCCACAACACAGAAAAAGAAATCTTCTCCACACTGTAGTGAAAAAAAGTCTCTATTTGTGAAATACTGCCTGCAAACTTAAAAACTATCCTATGCCAATGTCTTCATATAAGATATCCAAAATAACCTCTTAAAACACTGTAATTTAACATTAATGCTTTCCTTAAATAGTTTAACTTAAAAACATATACCTAACCTTTTAATCTTGACTCTAATGCTAAATATTCCTTTGAGAAAAAGTCTTGAGTAAAGTATTAGAGAGATGCGTACCTCATCTCTTCTAATGAGTCACATCTCAAACTACCGTTTTTCCCAGACATATGTTAAAAAGAAATACACATAGGTATGGAAAATGAAGTCCTGTTACAGGATGTCAGGGTTTCGATCAAAGCATATGCCATTACACTTTGTGGCTTAATCGTTTTACGCAAACCTAAGAATTGATGATGCTCACCTAAATTATCATTTACCATAAATATACCCTGAAAAACTGAGCATGATTTTCTTTTGCTGTTTTCTCTCCTTCCCACATGACAACAGCTGAGGGAATGGACATGCAGTTCTATAGTGGCTTGGCCATATGAACCCTATTAAAAAACTGATTATTTCAAGTTGTTAAAGATCAAGTGATAACCTCCCTCAAAAGATGAAAAAATATGAACAGACCCTCATTAGTATCTGATAAAGAAGTGGGGCTGTTGGGCTGTGCAAACCCTGCATTAGAATAATAATGTAGGGAGACTCAACAAAAGATGCTTTGTGTTTCTCCTCACAGCTGGCAATAACCCCTCTGGGGGCCTGCCCCTTCCAGCACTGCAAGCACACTGAATACTGCAGCCGTGTAATACTGGTTTTCCACGCCCTGCTCAAATACACCTGAACGGTGCTTTTGTAATGAGGCTTAAAAGGAAAAAACGGTGTCCCACGCTACCCATCTTGCCTGAAACAAAGCATTTTGAAATAAATCCTTCTGGGCAAACTCTGAATAAATCACACCCCCAGCAAGATAACTCTTACCCTAACATGCAGGCGCGCACATTCAGAGAGCACATGCAAGTTTTACTGCATACTGGGTGCACCTGTGGCACTGCCTGCAAACCATCAGAAATCACAGCTACCACAACATTGCTCCTCCCAGTCTTTACACTAGAAATGAGTTCTCTCTTCTACCTGCATTGTGTACCGATGGGAATATGCTGTTGCAGCTGATACACATGACAGATTCACTCAGTAGCAAACAACTGATCTACAGATTAGCAAAGTGCTTTGCGCTTCGCAAATGATGGCACACAAACGCATTAGGATTAGATTTAAGGCTACTAAAGTCAGAAGACTACAAATGAATGCCTATACAGCAGGTTTATTGCCAGTTCTGCATTACTGAGGTTGCTTCATTCAAGTTCTTTGACAGATACTGAGTATCTTAATTAGCAATCTGCCATTATAATGCATGGAAAAAAAAAAAATCACAATTTATTTCGCACTCTGGGCCTGTAGTGATTGATTCCAAATACCCACACATGTAACCTTACACACGCGAGCAATCCTGCCGAGTTCAACCTTCTTTCCAAACCAGTCTGTGCTCAGCACATGTCAGGTTCTGTACATTTTGCCCTTTTCCAATTCATCCCATCTGTTTATAGCCTTTCCATCTAGTTGACTACGATTTTCCAAGGTTTCAAATTCACCTTTTTCCTTTCAGTTTTTCCTATCTGATGTACATTGTAATGATAGTAAGGGGAAATTTTTTAAAGAACTAGCTTAACTCAGTTTCTTTCCATAGTGTTTCTCCAAACTGGCTGGCTGAGTGTGACCTTTTCAGAAGCCTGCCATTTGTCAAGTTATTTTTCCAATTTTTGTCAGTGAGTTTTAAAATTGGTATCAAATGATTTTTGTTACATCAGATCAAAAAAATGCTCTCCAGCTGAGCTGACATCTTTCAGACTAACTCCTTAAAACCTCATGAGACAAAGGAAGTACACGGTAGAAAAAAAACTCACAGAAGTCTGATTTGTGGCCAAAATTCCACCTTGACATAGGGTAGGAGTGGGAGAAAAAAAATACATCTCTCGAACAGTATTTCCTAAGTGTTTGCCAAGAACTATTTTCTTTCTTAATCTCAAATCAATGGTAGTCTCAAACCAAAAATGCTAGATCTGGGCTTGATGAGATCTGTTGAAAATATAACTGGACAACATCTCATTCTGCTGCCCTGCCAGCTCCAATAAGTTACGTGTCCATGGCACATGCAGACCAAGTCGCTTGTTTCTTACAGCTTTTATTAATCACCGACTGGTGTGTTGGTTGAAATCAGGACACCAGTTCAAATATCTTCTTACAGTTGGTGCTAAACCGTAAGTATTTTAAAAGATTGAGTGTGACAGGTCAAAGAGAGGAACAGAGTCTTATTCATGGAAAATTTTAATAGCCTTCAAAGCAACTCATATGAGAGATATATGAATGTATATATTTTATAGCTTGTGCCTAAATTAGAAACAAGATTAAAAAATCTCAATGTCCCTCAGGAACTCCTTCCCTTCTCTTCACATTATCCTATTCATTTTGGATGATACACTACCCCCTTTATTTTTTTTTTTAACTCCTCTTACCACTTCTTGTCCCTTGCCTCTCCACTCTTACCATCCTACTGCATCTTGACTTCATGTTCACTTGTAACCACATGTTGGATTCAGAGATGTGACACACCAAGTTCTGGCATTTTGGAAATCTGGCAATTCCCAGCTATGAAAAGACCTTCCCCTGAAAGGCCTCCCCCAAACAATCCCTTAATAAAAAGCACAGGAGGAAAAACCAAAAACAAACAGGAAAACTTAAGACTGCTTAAAATTATGGTGTTATCTGTCCTGAGTGTTCCCAGTTTAAAGCAAAGTGATCAGACGACACTGGCAGAAGCCAGTAACAGATGCAGCTTAAGCTGTCTAGAACTATTTTCAATATTTTAGTTCTAGGAAGCACGCAGAAACCCTAACTACACGACTGTGCCAAAAATCCTGAGGGACGGGGCTGCCTTCTCAGGGTGCATCTGAACTCATCAGCCTTGCCACAGGTTCTGGCTCAGTTATTTTATCTTAAGCAACCTGCCTGTGCCTCCCCATAACTGCCTCAAAATAAGTGTAGTAACAGAACATTCAATAATGGGACTTATACTTGCTTGTATTTCAGATGGGAAGAAAAGAAGAACATCCCATGTGTGCCATGTGCTTCTGTTAACTACAGTGTGGTTTCACAAATCTGTAGCGCTTCAGAGAGAGAAAGTCCGTTTGGTCTGCAGCCTGAGCACTGACTGTCCGCAGCACCTCTGCCACCAACCACTGCCTGAGAAGCCGAGCATCTCTGCGAAGCTCAGGCTAGCAAAGGCACACAGCTGAGCTTCAGGCAGAACCGTGTGGAAAAAGTCATCTTCTTCCACCATGACATATCACCAAGCCCAGCATACGTCCCCGCTGCTTCACTTTGCAGGTGTCTCATCTGTCTGCTAGGTCCTGTTTTGGATCAGAAGGCTTTAGCGCTGCCTTCTTCATATGTTATGTCCTCACCCTGCTATGAAAGGCGGACAGCCTTACAGGAATACAGTCACTACCAGCTCCTTCAGCCTCCTCAGACACTGGTACAGCAAGGCTAACTGTACTGCGGTTCTGACAGTGCAACTCTAGGGGATGAGGACAAGCGGTGCACGTGCACCCAAATATCAATATTCAAACCAAATGGTACCACACATCTCATGATACCCCAACAAAATGAGTATAAAGCCGGAATCTAGTTCTCCTAAGCAACCTATGTTCAAATATACTTATTATCAAGGTAAGAAATACACCAATTTAAGGTGGTAGACATGAATGAGAAAAATTGTCCAAGGCAAAATTCACTAGGAAAAAAACTCTGGTTTTTGGAACTAGACCAGGACAAGCTAACTGAGGGAGGCAGAAGTGCTAGCCACTCAACCAGCTGAGCAGGGAGGGGAAAAAAAAGAAAAAAAGAGAGAGAGAAAGGAAAGAGAGAGAAAGAGAGAGAGAACAAACAATTGAAAATTGATTCCACATGAATACTTAGGGCTATCCAAACCAGGCAGCTATGTTAGAAACCACTTTTGCGCACTTGCGGAATTAAAGGCAGCCAGGGCAGTCATTTTCTGAGATGCAGTAAAATACAGATAGCAACTTTTGACTTGGAAAGAAGAGATAATGCGAGCGAGAGGCAAACTTCTAGTTGAATGAAAAACTCTGGCTACAAGGACAGCAATCTCTAAAAGAGGTAAAGGAAGCCACAGCACCTACTCGGATTTACATCCATATAACAGAACAGAATTGAAACCAGACAGGGATCTCTTAATGGTACCAACTGCTTTATTGGTAGGTATGAACAAGTTTACAGCCTCAGACGACTGCGATCTCCCTTGCCATACAGGAAAGGAAAATCGTTTCTGTTAGAGGAACTCAAAGTTACTCAACTCTAATTAATCTTCTAAAACAGGAAATCCCTGCCAACACAGGTGGAACTATAATACGCTGGCTGCGCAGCTGGGGAACATGAAAGATGGGATTTCCGTGTTCCCATCTCACTCACCAAAACCAGAGCACAAATATTGTAAGTAAAACATGCAGCTGAAAAATCTGAAAAAAAAAAAAAAAACAAGCAAGTAAAAAAATTGAAAGGATGACTATAAGACTTAGGTAATTCATAAGAAAGTTCCATAGAGTATTAACTAAGGTTTGAGCCCTTCTGAGGAAGCTACCATCACTTTCAGAGCTTAGTTACAGGGCAAAGGAAACTAATCTTTATCTGTATTTCAGGAAACAAAGTTGAGAGGACACTTTGCTGACTTCTGACCGTCACCTGTACTCCCGAAGGAGTCCTGTAACGTGTACTGAGAACACCAGCTTCTCTTGGCCATCTCTTTGTTCTCTCTAATTGGTATTTTTAAATACAGTTTACACTGTTACTCGCTGGACCACATCACAGAAGATGAATGGCAGGATAGAAATTTCTTTGTCATTGAAATGTTTCTTGAGTTAAAAGTCAAGACAAGAAATAGACGTTCCTTTTTAGTATTTACTTATCTGCAGCATTTTAATTGTGGAGGCATGTAAAAAAGAGGGATATTGCTACACATTTCTGTCTGTCTAATTGGAAGCAAAAAGACTTAGGGACGTGTGGAGATGATGCATGTCATCACTGCTTGTAGTGTATGCCCTGCACTCCCTGCTCTGAGCACTAAGGCTGTGTTTAGGTTCAGCTTAGGATAAACAATATTTTTCATGACAGCTTATTTCAAGCTCCACAAAGCCATCTGTATCAAAAGAACAACGCAGGGAAGATTTCAATGAAACTGAAAAAAAAAAAAAAATGTCTACAGTGAAAACAACTAGCACAAATAGCACCACCAAAGCCTTGTTTAGGCTAGGGAAAGTTCTGTAAGTCACTGATAAAAGCGCTGTAAGGGTGGGATACCGAAAAGGTGTGTTTTCATCAGAAGAGTAGTGCTCTCATTATAAAACAACCTGAGTACTTCTAACCACATGAAATGATCCTCACTCATCTGATGCTCCAAAACAAGTGAGTAACTAAATCAAGAACAGATTAATTTCCTTTAACTACAGATATACCATCACCACACCCACTCACTGAGGGAAAAGATTGAGATATGTACTATTAATAAAAATAACACTGGGGGTACACAATTTTTTTTTTTTTTCCCTCTCCTACAGGTACACACAAGTAGCTCTCTGTTTAAACTGTTAGAAGGCTAACTTTTCTCATACACACATTTTGGTCAATATAACAGATAGGTATTCGCATTATTCTGTTACTTTCTCACTAATTTGTTTTATTGCTCCATTTTCAAAAGCCATTGAACCCACAGGACACTTTAGTAGTCAATATAATATGGTAGTGCACCACACACACACTCTTGGAAATGACCTGAATACATGCAATGGAGGCAATAATATGAGTAAGATTACATAGCTGGTCTTTCATTTCAACCCAGATACTAGTTCCAGCAAGAAATTAATACATATTCACCAAAACAAATGTCCATCAAAGCCACAAAAGCAATTTAATGCTTACACGTATGCTGACAATACTGTCAGAGTTGTGAGTAAGTCGGCAAAGGAGGCTGTAGGTAGACCAGAAGTGCAAGCTGGTCCAAAACGTACATATCCTCTTCACCAACGTTAAGTCCATTCCCAGTCTAGCCTCTGCAATTCAGGCTGCTACACTCACTATTGAAAGTAAATATATAGGAACAATTGAAAACAATTTTCCTCCTGGCTATATTGGTGAAGAAAGTTGTTTAACTGAAGGCGAAGACAAAAATTATCCTGTGATTTAACAGACATGTTCTTCCTCTTAAGATGGATTGGTAAGACACAGAATTTAATGTAACGTAACTTTGCAACATGGAGCTAACGTCATGATGTTTTGCTTTCTACAAGACTAAATGAAAGCCCTGGTTTTGGTCACTACGTTAAGTAAGGGGGAAAATTGTACTTTAAATAAAAAGCTATCTTAAATTCCTGGCAAATTACAAGGTTTAGGTCAGCTCTAAAAGCAGTTTGTGTCAGCTGGAAAAGGGCATCTATGTGAAAGATTATGATTAATGAAAACCAACCTCTTTAAAAAGTAGAAGCAATGCTTGCTGAATTTATCATCACCTGCAAGACTGGCTATGTTAATAATCCTTCGCATTATGCCAAGTAGACTGAAAAGAATTAATAGTTCATAAACAACCTTCCCACAAAGCTTCGGTGCCAATGTTGTTTTGGCCGATTATAATTAATAAAAAAAAATATAGTCCCAAATATTTAGGCCTTGAACACAAATTCTTTACATCCGAGAAGCTTCCATGAAAAATAATAATAAACCTATCTCTCACAGCATTACTCTATCAAGGGTAATTGAATTCCTGGATCACAGTGTCACTGGGGAATTCTGGTCTCATTGTTCATAACTCTTTATTAAGAAGTCCATTCTGTTCACGAAATGGAGGAGCTGATTCGATGTATACGCACAGGGGTTCCACCACTGAACTCTGCTGAGCCACCACAAATGCTCAGGAGTCAGAGGGTGAGAACCAGGGTACTGCGATGCCTTAAAAAAAAAAAAAAAAAAAAATCAGAGCTTAGCTGATTGTGATATTTAGGGGGTGCTCATTAAATCCTGAAGGCTATCAGCCTCAGTGCGCAAGCTCTTTCCTCCTCTTGTCTGAAGTAGCTGTGAAACAATGGTCAATTGGTAACATGTCTCAAGCCAGCAATAAGGAATGTCTGCAAGGACACAGATCTGTGAGAGAGGATGAAGAGGAAGAGAAGGAAATGGATAATAAAGCAAAAGATGTAAGCGAGGAAGGTCAGAAGGTTGTTTATACATTTACAATATCTCTAAAATAAAGTCATACCCCAGAGAGATGCAGGTGGCAAACTGATCTCATTAGAAAACCACAATGGTTCAGAGACAGGGTTCATTTTTGCCAAGGATCCTGTTTCCAGCACTGCTCATACCCAGATGTTGCAGAGGAATGTTCCCAGCCACACTGTTTTGACAGACTTACATGTGATTTCTGCAGGACAGGGCAAAAAAGTTTTGCTAAAATTCACCACCAAATTAGAGAAATATTATGCAAGGAAGAAAATAAGATCTGCCTTTCAGAACATGGCATCCAATGATCATAAAGTTTAGAACCTGACATTTTTCCCTGAAAACAGCACTTGGTACAGCACACAGCATCCCAGAAGAACTCCCAGGTCCTAAAGACTTTCATATATGCCTCAAAAGCATGGAAAATAAGCCTGGCTACTCACTACTCTGTTAGTCTAGGAACTAGGCAACTAGCATAAAACCAGTACAAAATCCAAGGCATGAAAGGGACTACTATTACCACATACGCCAGACAAGCTTTTGGAGCAAAGCATAAAGATTTACACAGGCCACCTACTCCTGGGGAAGGAAAGTGCCACACTGGGATGACGTGGCAGCATTTCACTCACGGATGCTGTCGAGGCAAGAAATGGACAAGATCGACTGCATTCATTTCTCATCTCTCCATTGATATTGGATCTTCATAACTGCTGCCTGGGGCTGCTCAAAAAATTCCCTTCATTATGTTTTTCTGCTGAAAATTGTGGCTTTCTCCCGGGGGAGGGGGGGGGGGAGGATCTTTCCACTAAAAGCATTCACTCTGTCTGGTATTTTATTTCTAAAACCACAAGATCTACTATCTTTTGTTTTTCAACAAGAACTTGGTTTTGAAGCAGTGCCTCACTGGAGCTGTGGTTCAGTCACCCTGGATGCACCTGCCAGAGTATACCTCCCACGAGGCAGTGTGAGATCACCCAAAGCGGAGATGATGACACAACTGGGGAGATACAGCCCCGCCAGGGAAGCTGTATCTGCAGGTCTGCAGGTGAGTCAAAGCTGTCAATCAAAGTATTCAAAACTTTTAAAAAAAATATGCTGCAGGTGTTGGCAGAAGTAATATGCTTCACTTGAAAACTTTCTGCAAAATAATATATTTGGTGATCAGGTCTGGTCTTCCTCACCATTTCTGGGGACCCTTGAAGCCACCACTGCTAAAAATGGAGCCAACTACACCAGGACACAGGAGGCCCCAACAAGAGGAGCCATAGCTCGGCAGTACCAGACTCTTCCCATGCCTGGGAATTGCAAGTAGTTAGCTGTTCCTCCTCCACTTCTTCCCCCCTCTCAAGCATCTTGGCTCCAATACTTGTCCACTCTTACTGCCAAAAGGGACTAAGCTCACCAGGGCATGTTGTGCATCGCCCTGACAACGTCAAACGTTAACTCACTGATCTTTGTGTTTAACGTACAAAAACCATTACCGGAACATCACATTCAAACGTTTAATATAGATTCTGATCCGAGGGCAATGGATAGCCCATAGTGCCTCCGCAGTTGCCTGACCTCTCTTACAGGATGTAATGTCTGCAAGAAGTAAAGTCCAGCGCACGTGTGCGTATGCAATCAAGGCTCTGCTCTTATCAGACCCCGCCCGGGCTGCTCATGCTTTAAGAGGTCATTGACTCGAGTAACTTCCCGGCTGTTACAATTGTGAGTAAAATACAATAGCCTGGAAATGAAAATACCTCTGGTCCACCAAGAATCCAATCTGAGGGAGAAACTTGCTGATAATTCTGAGGCCAGCTCATATGATGAGACACTGATTGTCTCAGTGCTCCCAGTGAGCAACTTAACTGCAACAGAAAAACAGGGTGATTAATCACAGCTAAGGAAAACACCTTGCTACAGAAGACACTTACATCATTAAAAAAATTTGAGGTTACCGTCCAGGACAGCACACGTGGAAAACATTTAAGGAAAAAGAAGATGAAATGTTGTTTAATTGGTGAGTTCTTCCCATTAACACCCTAAGGAGCTTGACACATGCTGGCAGGCAGGAGGTGTTAGCCTCAGACACGCTGCCAGCCACACTCCCCCACTCCCGGCAGCTGCCAGACCTTCCTAGGGTTTGAAAGCTTCCCTACTGGAGGCCCTGTTCCCACTGCTTTCTGGTAAATTAGCCTCTGCAGCCACCCCTCCTTGGCGGTGTTCGGCCGTTTCTCCCCGGTTTCTTCCTGACGCAGCACCGCCTGACGGGGGGCAGCCTCAGCCCCCCCCGCGTCCCTCCCGCCGGAGGGGGGCAGACCCCGCGAGCGCCGCCGGGGCGGGGGGAGGCCCCACCGCGGGGGGCTGGGAAGCCGCTCAACCAGCGACGGCGGGACCGGGGAGCTTCTCACGGAGTGAAAAGCCCCCTCAGGCGCCAGCGAGAGGGACGGGACCAGCCCAGAGCCCACGCAGCCGGGAGCCGGGCCGGAGCGAGTTCGAGCAGGCGGGAGCTCGGCTCTCCCGCCGCGGAGGCCCACGCCCGCCCCGCGGACCAGGCTGCCCCGGTCCCTCAGCCCGGGCTCGTCCTCAGCGTCCGAGCGCGGAGCAGCGCCGTCCCAGCCGTCCTCCGCCGCGGAGAGCTCGGCGCCGAGGTTGGCCCCGCTCCCGCCCCGCCGGCGGGGGAAAGCCGCCC
>VZTL01074569.1:0-47537 GCA_013400535.1 Scopus umbretta
ATATTGGCATAGCATTGCCTGTGGTGAAACTAGAGTAGGGGATAGCTGGACTCACAGTCCTTAATATTGGCTGATATGTTGATTCCTACAGGTTACCTTTCTTACTGCAGGTATAGGATGCAAGCCTCTGACATAATACAGTGTTTTCTTTTATTGTCAGTGAAGTTCAGGCAAATGTAAAAAACTAAATTATTCAGCTAAGTAATCTCTCAGATTTATACTGAAATACCAGGTGCCTCTTATATCAAACCACCACCACTGCTTTTGTATGACATGTCTGTTTTGAGATAACTAGTAAGAAAAAATGAAGGAGCTGGAGCAAGAAATAGCCATTGTTCCATGTCCTAATAGGATAGGGTTGAATGAATTGCAAGAACACTGTTTGTTGTTTGGGTTTTTTTTTTTTATGCTTGTCTATTGCAAGGGAAAAATGCTGAACAGCATCATAAAGCATGTTAGCTAGTTTTAGGCTTTCCAGAACTTCAAGAAAATGAGAATCGCAGTTTTGTTAACTTCACCAACATGTTCATTTTTTTCAGCTCCATGTTCATGCATGTCTTTTAACCCGGAAACCAGAAGGCTGTCCATAGGTCTAGACAATGGTACAATCTCAGTAAGTACATCCAAAGATTTCTAGTTGAAATGCTTCCCTTTTGAGAAGTATATGTATGATGTTGTGGTAAGGATATTTTTGCTAGTGTTTGGGAGAGAGACTTTTTACTGCTAGTGGAACTGAAGCTGTAGTTTAGAAAAATGGCAGATTATTACAAATTTCATTCCGACTGCCACAAAGAGATTGAGTGGGGTTTACAGTATTTATTAGGCAACTCATAAACTGTCTTAATTTGCATATCTATTAAAAATAATGCAGAAAAACAGCGGTTGTTTTATTAAATATTGAGTGCCTTGTTAATCATACCATACCAAAGTTTTCTGAAAGCAACAATTAAGAAGGGAAAAAATCATCTTCTGAGAGGCAGAAGGTGGATTTCTGTTCCGTATCTAGCTGCTTTTCAAAACTTCAGTGTTCAGATTTTATTTTCCTCTCACTTCCTTCAGAATAGTTGCTCCTAACTGGCAGTGCTGTTGATGAAAGATTTGGTTCATTAACATCTAAGAGAGATCTGTGTGTATGGAAAGGAAGCAGGATATTAAAACAAGAGTCTGTCTCTTAGATCTGGGACAGAGAGTAATAGTTGACCTTATTCTTTGGATTTTTCTTGTGGGATGATGAGCAAAGAGCTATATCACTTTGCGGGAGGGTCATGGGTCAGAGAGATATTTTTCACCTACGCCTCACCAATAGACTCCTCTTCCAGTTTAGATGATTTTACCATCATTTCAGACTTTTACTGCTGTTGTCTCTGCCTTACGGGCTTTATAACTGAATGACTATTTGCATGTTGACATAAAGGCAGCTGTCTGCACTAAAGCCAAGATGGTATTTGGGTAATTTTCGTAAACTGTGTGGATTTTGGTTATAAGCCTGGCACCTCAGAAATGTGTACGGTGCATTTTGAGAAGGATAAGCAGCAATGCTATTGTCAAAGAAAAATGTTCCAGCAAAGCCACCATGAGGTGAGCTTGTATGGCCACCTTTCCCTGTGAAACAGAGGGACAATTTTTGCTTCTACAAGGATGAAGAGATTGTTTTCAACCTTTTATAACTTCTCAACATGAAAGCTGCACAAACATTTGTGCACAAACATTCTCTTGAATGAAAGACCGTCCGGTATCTTGCTCGAAGAGCAGTGGTAAAAACCAAACCAAACCAAACCAAAAAACCAAAAAAACCCCAGAAAGTTTCTGTGATGTCTTTTTACACTTTGCAAACCTTTTTTGAGAAGAAATGGCATTTCAGTTACTTTATGTCATAAGGACTGTCTGAGGTCCTTTTTGGAAGGTGAAAGACCTTATTGTGGTCATAAATTCCTTACTCTGTAGTGGAGAAAAACAGGAAAGGCCTGTTACTTACAATAGACAGGAGACTTCCAGAACCAAGATGAGACTCCTCACCTAATTTCATCCATCTGAAAGTTAGCTTCCTAGATAAAGTTAATTATTAGTTTCTGCAGCCAGTAGAGAAGTGAATTGCCTTTGGAGATACCCATGTTACTTACCCTAGAAACTGTTTTAGAATGGCATAAATCTCTCCCAATTTCTGGGGAGATTAAAATAAGGGATTTAGCTTTTAGGTGGCAGAAGCTGAATTAAATTGATCTTTTTTGCTGACTGTGCTTGTGTCTAGATGAAACTGTTACACGCTTCAAGCAGGGCCACAAGACAACAGAGCACCAGAATAACCCCTTCAGAATTATTCCTTGGGGGTGGTACTTATTAAGATAGGTTCATCTTCCACATCATTTGATCTGGTGGTGGTGTTGGGTTGATGGTTGGATTAGATGATCTCAGAGGTCTCTTCCAACCTTAACAATTCTATGATTCTATGATCTTGCAGGTGTTACAGGTTTGGCCATAAACAGCACTTTGAATACCTGAGACTGAGTCAGGCTTTACCTGCTGATGTGTACCCTTCCCCTCTGCCATTGTGGGAAGTTTACTGTTTTTTCCTTCAAGAAAACTACGTGATAGTTTCTCTCCTCTGCCAGGTTTTGTACTTTATAAAGTGAAAACACTGCAATTGTTTTATAGACCTTTCTTTGCAACAGACATAGATGTAGGGCCTGACAGTAGATTTAAAAGTCTTCATTCTCTTCCATTTCTGAAGCGGGTTTGTTGTTCTATGGAAGATATGGTGAGAGTGCTGTCGATCACCTGTGTTAACAGGGCAAAATCAAGCCTTTAAGGAGATCTGCAATGTGCTGTCAAAATGACGTCATCTGTCAGAGTACAAACTATAAATTCCCTGGGATGGTTAACTAGGTTGTGAATGGGTAACACATAACTAACATATAAAGATTATTAACTCTCAGAAATGGACTCGATTGCCTAAGCAGAGGTCTCTAGTGCTATTTTGGGTTACATCAGTTGGCATCCACCTGCAGCTCTGGAAAGACATGGGTCTTCCTTAAACCCTGGGCCATGTCAGCCAGCCCCATGGCCAAGGACTCTGAAATGGCACACACATGAGTATAGGTTTTGTTTGCTTTAGCAAGAGTGATTTGAAACAAGATGCTGATAGTATTTCCAGGGTGAGGATTTGCACAGGTCTTAGGCTGAAGAGAAGTTTGTGGGGGATGTTTATGTTTCAGTGTGAGGAAGCAGTGAGCACTAGATTGGACAGTCTTTTCAGATGCTCAAGACTTCTCCTTTCTGCTTTACGAAGGCTTTCATGGTACCAAGTCACTGTTGTAATAATATGCTTACCTGAAACAGCCAAGACAGATCACTAACACTTTCAGTATGGCAAAAAAGGTAGCAAAGTAGCTCTAAAAAAATCTCCTGAAGAGCAAAAGGTGATCTTGCCAGAAAAACGTATTTTTAATCCCTGCAAGGAGGAGTTTTGAGTTTGCCATCTTGAGCAGTCTGATATATCCCAGCCCTTCCAGTGCAAAAGGGCTCACACAGGACTTGGAAGTCTTTTTCTGTTCTGGTAACAAGCACTGACTGAGCTGTATGGGTGACCCCAGCCATTCTAGCTTATTAAGAAGAGCCAAAAAGCTGCCTAATGAGAACTGAGAGTCAGCAGCTCTGAGAGGAGCAAAACAGCTATGGAAGGATAAAAAAAACCAGTTTCTGCTGTTACAATGTTAAAGAGATGTAGTCAGTGGTTTTGTGGTGCAGATAACACAATGTTATGTGCAATAGGGCATGAACTTCTTGAGCAAGGTGCCCTGTGCTAAAATACCTTTCTATTGACGCAACTGATACATTTGGCCTTGAGAGGGAGAGGGGAATGAGTGCAGTGGAAGAACATGTGAGAGTGTAAAGGGGAGCAGGGAGTAAAAGACCTGGAGAAAGACTAGAAAATGCAAAGCAAGAAAATGCATTGTAAATTATCATATGCTTCCAAAGGAGAAAATGAGAAGCAAGAAGTCTTCAGGGAAAACAAAAAAAGAAGAAAAATTATATCCAGTATTCAGGCTAATGGAACTGTGTTTATTTTGTGCTGTATTTGTTAATCTCTGTGAATGGAGTGGTATATTAATAGTACATATCTGTGGTTTGTATTAAAGCATACAGAGCTAATCAATACTTGGGTAAACCTTGTGAACTGCAGTTGGTTTGATTCACTGTTATAATGGAGAGACTCAAAAGCCTTTTCAGTCTTTCACTGAAACCGTGGGACTGTTCGGATCACAGAACAGGCACATCAAATTTGTCAAGGGAAAAATGCAAAGAAAACTGAGAATGTAAACCACACTCTTCATCCCACCTGAAATCATCAGCATGTGTGCCACCACAGTGAAAGTTGGGGTCAGTACCAGGACAGCCAAGCTGGTGGGAAAGGCAGACAGACGTATTCTCCCACCGTGTGTTGCAGCAATTGAAACCATTTCCCTTTAGGTAATGACAGCTGAAAGTTAGCATTTATAGCAAAAGGTAGGCTTTGTAGTAAAGCATTTCATGTGGTGGTTTAGCATTCTTCAGGCGGTGCTTAATGAAAACCACTTCCCCTGTAAGCAGCTAGGGAGGTATAGCAGATTTTTAATGTTCTGTGGTTTGTGGAGTTAAGGTGACCCTGGTATAGAAATCCAGCCGACTTAATTGATTTGTTACTGCTGTTTAAATAACACTCCCCACTGTAGTCCTCAGCTGCCCGGGAAAAGCTGGGAGGTGGAGCAGATTAAGGAGGGGAAGATGAAGTAGAACAATTCAAGAGAATATGTTTATAACTAACTTATGAACAGAAACCTGAAACAGCCAAATACATAGCTGCCTCAACTCACTCACAGTTGTTTTGCTGGAAGGTGGGATCTGTAGATGTTCCACAGATGAGTATTGTAGCCTCTCCACCTTGGTGCCAAGCAGTAGATATGATGTATTAGGGTAATCCTGGTGCTGGAAAGCCATGCAGATTACCAACAGTGACCCCACAGAAAATGCAGAGTGACTTTTTTTTTTAATTCCGGTGTGGAAACTGTGGGTAAATACCGCCTTTTTGGTGGTTAGACTGTCTTCTCATGCTCTTTTGCACTAAACATTTGGTTTACCTTAAATATAGTCTGTAGGCTCCCGAAGTCCAATCTTCTCCACCTGCCTGTTGCACAGTGCTTTTGATAGTGCTTATACATGAATATTTCACAAATGTATGCTTTAAAATTTAGCTTATCTTGTGTTTATAATGCTTGTCTTATTTTCGCCTATCTCCAAATTAAGTGAGTTTTTACTACTTCTGTTCCCAGGGTAGATTAGCTCAGGAAGTTTCTGTGTAGTTTGCTATAAATTATTAATCTGATGTGGTTTCATATTTGTTTTTTCTTTGTGTTTCTCTGAGTACGTGGTGTACGCGTGTAGATTACTGACAGCAGCTTGAAAGCTAATTCATGCTGTGGGGCCACAGAGCCTACGCTTTGCCTGGGTGTTTCCTCCAGAGAGATGTTGCAGGAGTTTTGTTGTGGCCACTCTGGCCCAGCTTTGAGCAACCTTTCCTCTTCAAAACAAGCAGCAGGGACACCCAGGTGCTCAGTCAGTTTAACCACATGGGGTTTTTCCAGGAGCCAAGGCTGTCATGCAGGGTCTTATCTGCTGCTTTCATCGTTTCCATGTGCAAAAGCCATATTGGTGGTGAAACAGCAACACCAAGGCAGCAGGACTACAGAGCAGTCCCCAGCGATGTGGTCTTCCCTGGCTGCAGGAGCAAGCCTGGCTGGGTCACACCACGCATCTCTCTCCAGGCAACCATAGCCTGTGCTAAGCCACCTTCCATCCCATGCACAACTGCTTGTTAGCCACAATGAAGCAGTAGCAAAGCAAGAAAGTCTGCTTCTGAGATACCAGAATAAATATTAGCCAATAGTGGGATAAAATGAAGGGAGGGAAAAGTCTGGGTTTTTCTTTGTCTGAAGCACTGAGAGACTTTTGAACAGAAACCCCAAATGTATTCCCACCACGGATTATTGGTACCTGGTTTGGACTGAGCAACTTCAAGGGGCTCTTACCTATTTATATTGAGTTTTCTGAGTGTTCAGGTTGGGATGGATACATGTGTATACACACATGCAGGCGTGTGCACACATAGGTATGTGCACAGGCAGGTTTCTGCCCAGGCAGTCCTGAGCAATAGGTGTTTGCTATATACCAGACCTCAGGTCTCATTTTGTGGTACCTCAGCTCATAGCCAGCCATTTCTGTCAGCTTTTTTGACTTCTTTTTTAATAGTTCCTCTTTTATGTCCACCATTCCGTTCAGAAGCACTCATGATGTTGTTTCTTAGGCAGCTTTAAAAAGTGAAATAATTTAGTTTTTTAGGTGGAGGTACTCAAAATTAGCAAAAGTACAGACAGGACTGTGGTTGCAAAGAAGGGAGAGCTTACCTTGGTAACAAATTCAAATGAAAACACTCTCAAACACTTTACATCTCTAAGCACTGTTTCTTTTGTTTTTTCTTTCCCCTCCCTCAGGAATTCATTTTATCAGAAGATTACAACAAGATGACACTAGTGAAAAGTTACCAGGGTAAGAACCATGATCCGTGTTAATTGCTTTGTATTGTCATTAATTTTTGTTAATGTTCTCCTTAGGAGTGTGAATGGAGAGAAGACTCTCTTACAGTGATTGATTTTTTTCTTTTTTTCTTTTTTTAACTAATGTAAATGCTGGTTTTATCAATAGATCAATAATGTGCTTTGTTCTGAGATTACAAGACTTTTAAAGAGCTGTTTCCTGTTCTGTTTTTCCTTTTAAATGTTCCTTTGGAATATTATTCTAGACAGTAAACTGTCCAAAATCCAGACCACAATTATGGAAGAGGAGGATTAATTTTTAATCTTTAGTAATCCGGTGTATCTATGAAACAACTTAAGAAACTAACCCATCTTTTAAGGCTGAGGCATTTAGGACTGTAGCTTTTGGGGTTAGTCTGGTTATATTTTAATAACTGTCAGCTTTGGTAATCTCAACAGTATCAGTGAATACCTGTCATAGTAAAAGGTCGAGAAATGCTAATCCATATCTCTTGTAATTATATTCTGGTATTCACTAATGTGATGTTTTAAGAAACCTAGCTATTTACCCATGTCGAACCTCTAAAGGACATTGTGCTTGGGACAGGTATTCTTATAAAAGTAACAAATACATGCAACGAATTATTCTTATATCTCTTTTGCTGTTAGACTAAGAGGTGGTATGATATTATATGGTATCATATCGTATTATATGCTAAGCATTATGTTTCTGTATAGAAGTGCCTGACATGTTGGCTTGAGATTTCTCACACGCATTTTAAAATATGTATTTACTCATATATTTTGAGTCTTAAACCTTGAAATGTTGAGAGGATAATTTAAATCTCTAAATGGAGGCTCTGGGGATCACTTTGTAACGTTTAGATTTTAAGGTATGAAGAGAATCTTGATTTTTGCAGAGCATGGCTAAAATGCATCTGCTTTTGAGTGTTTTACTTCAGCTCTTTCATGAATGCCTGGTGTGTTGTAAAATTAAGGTAGAATGCCTGCATTTTTTCTTAGCTTGTAAAAACTGAAGAAAAATATCCAATGATGATAAAATAGATATGTGAATCTTAAATAAGATTGCTGCAGTCTGACTGTACAAGTCTTCAGTATCCAAATTTGTGATTGCTTCAGAATCGCAAAAGTTTGACATACTTAGGTTTCATATTTAAGGGCTGGTGCACTGAAGAGTCCTGCTGACTGTTCCGTAAGCCCCCTTTGTTATTAGCTCATCCATTCGCATGCTTGGATTCAATCTTGCAGGCTAATCCACAGCCTAGGAAGGGTGAGCTGAAGTCTTTTTTTTTCTGCTTATGCAGAACAACAGATGCATGAGACCACATTTCTTGGTGACCTCTTCAGGGAAAAGGCTGAAAATTTTGGAAGGGGGAAGTATATCTTGGCAGCATGGCAGAATAGCCAGTTGACTGTGGCAGCCCACCCAAGGCCTGGTGAGCACCCCTCATAACATTAAAAAAAAAAAAGATGGAAAATGAAGGCCATTCTCATGGCCTTCTGCTGCAGTGTACCAGATGTGCTGCTGCTGCAGAGCATTGGAGGAGGCATTTAGATAGGAAAATGCCATGAAGAACCTCTTAACATGTGGAGAACCTCAAGAGTTCAGATGCCATCCCCCAAACGCTGGACAACAGAAGGCTCTAATGAGGGTCCACTAACATCAGTAGAGAGGCAGTACAACTGACCACAACCCCAACCGGAGTTGCCTCCTTCCTAGACTGCCTCTCTCAACATGGGAAGGTTTTTGATCAGTTCTGGTCATTCTGTGTCAGGACTCTTAAGACAACGTATTAGAAGGTTTTATCTAAAAACTGTGGACTTATTTTAGGGCAAAAGAAGCAATACTTGTGCCCAGAATAGGCATCATTTCAGTTCTAGCCCAAACCATGGCAATCACTGACAGTTGGATGATGTCTGCCTTCAGGTGTTTAAGCCACTGTGTGCAATGCTCACTGCCTGCTGTGTCCTTTAGGGGCAAAGAGCCCATGCCCCGTTTTCTTCCCTCACTTCCAGAGTTTGATGTTTGGTCTTTTCCTTGTTTAATCTGATGAAAACTCTATTCAGACTCAGTGAAGGGCCATTCAGATTTGGTAGGAAACTTTCCCTGGAACAGCGGTCAACAGCTGCCATAACACAGCCAGGCGGCATAGAGATGGAGGAGAGCTTCTATATGAAGACACACTCTACCCAGCTTACCAGTAATGCTAGCAGCCCGCACTGAGCAGCACAAACCCTCTCTGGGCTGCTCCTCCGTTCAGACCAGCAATGACATGGCAGAGAGTAAGTTACAGCAACCCAGGGACAATCTCAAGTTGCCTCAGCTCCACTGGAAAGTATCATCCAAAGTCCCAAGGGGCAATTTTAGTGGGCAGACTTTTGACCATGCAAGAGAGGAAAACAAAGCAGAGATTCTCCACTGTTTGCAGCACACTGGTGACTTGAGGCCGTCTGCTGCTCTGCAGCACGGTGCCTCCCACCACCCCTTCCATAGAGACATGCTCCCTGATTCTCCACTCCTCACCCCGTGTGTTAGTAGGGGAGTGCAGCACCCACTCTGCCACTTCCCTGGGTTCAGCTAGACGTGTACTTGAGGTCTGGAGTGCTGGGGAAGTATCACTAAAGTGAGATGCTCTGGGAGCTGCTGTCAAGGGCTCCTACAGCTCTGTTGGACTATGCACTGGGAGGTGCTTCTGTGCTCCTCACAGCTGCCTCCATCTAGGCCACTGGATCTGGGCTTACTGGGGGGGCATCACTGGTACCAGAGTCCAACAGCACTGCTGGGACACAGGTTCACCTGTGTTCACAGGTTCACCAAAGTCCCAGTGTTCACCATGCTCTCTGGGAGAATATGCAAGGAAGGGCCACTTAGTCCTTTGGGTAGGCATGTCATGACCCAACAGAGCTGAACCTTTCTCACCTAGTCCAGGGTGATTCCCCTCCACAGTTCTATCGCCATAGTACACCTTCCTCACATGGCTGTGCCAAGGTATAGGGGATGGTATAAACACCTCAGCAAAGCCTTTAAGCAAGGAAAAACATAATTAAAAAGGACCATGTAGTTTTGTTGGGTATGGTGGCCTTACTTTAACAGATGTTGGGTGTTTGGTTTTGTTTAAAGTTTTCAAGTAAGGCCTTTATATTCTTTAAAGATATTTTAGGGGGAGTAAATAATTTTATTTAGTCTACCAAGCAGCTTTAGCTTAGCGATGCTGGCTGGTTTTGCCTCTGCTAGCTTTGTTTGTAAATGTTCAGCAATGCTCTTAAACTCTTTGCCCAGTGACTGGCTGGCTACTGATCATGTCCCACAAGAAGGTATTATTATAAGTAGCTGAAGCTGCTATAGTGATTAAAGGACACTAATTGCATCTTGAAAGGCCATGAATATGCCTGCCAAATGGTCTACTAGTGACAGAGGATGACAGCGTGTGCATAGGCTGCACTTTGGTCTTGGCAAGGGTCTGCAACCAGGTTCAGCGTCATATGGCACCCAAGCACTGGCAGTGGACGTGGCCGGCTGTGCTCTGCGGACGTTTTGCTGCAATGCTGTGTCTGCAGTTGTGAAATCTTCCCTTTCTTGAAGGGGATCAAAACACAGAGATTTGGGATGTGACACAGTGCTAGTCAGGATTTCGGGGTGGGTCATGGGGCCTCCTACATGCACTCCTTCTCTTGCGTGAGGAGGGGTGGTACAAGCATTGAACAGTGCCATTTGGGGCACTGCGAGTGTTGAAGAAACCCTTCCCTCCCCTTGGCAGCCCTGGCTTCCAGCCTCTGCCAGTCCCCTCCAGCCCCTGGCAGGCTGGTTCTGCTGCATGACTCTTGCCGCTTTCTGCCTTGCACAGCCTTCTCCATCCTGCTCCTTGCAACTGTACCTTCTTGCCAGGGGCCATGTTACAAGTCTGTGCCCCCTCTGGATGACACAACAGTTCCTGCTTTTCTAATTTTTTTTTTTTATTTATTTAACATGTGCTTGCTCTGCCGAGCAGGATTTGTAGACCTGCTTCTACCCCATGCTTTCTGCAGCCTGCCCATTTTGGGGGTGTCCCCCTGCCTCCTTGCTTTCAGGCCAGCTCATGTCACGTCCTTACTTCTGCTTTCCTTTATGCACGGCTTCTCGTGCTTTTCTTGCACATGCTAAGCTTTTCTTTCTTACTCCTGACTTCCACCTCTCTCTTGGCATTTGCTGCTGTTTTTCACTGCTGTAACTCTCTCTTTCACCCAGCACAACCTCTTGCCCTGCACTGTGCATGGCCATGCACTGGCTGTCCTTCTCGGACCTTTGCCTTTACACACAGTGCAGACCTTCCTTTCCCCTGCGCTCTGGCTGCTGACATTTCGGCATTCATCTCCTGGCTGCAGCTGCTTTTGTCTAGGCATAGCCCTTCCATGCTCTCTCCAGCTGGCTCTTTGCACAGTGCTCACTGCCATTTTCTCATAGCAGGAGTGCAGCTTCCCTGCTCCCTCCCACCCTCCCGCTGCAGAGGGACCTGCTCCCTTCTCCTGCCTGCTGCTTTGCTATCTTCTGTACAGCGTAATCTTCCCCCGCACATGGGCTCTCTTCTCATGCTGGCTTAAACAGATCTGCTCTTGCCTGGTGGTTGCTGTGGCTTTTTCTGTACAGTGACCACATTCACCCTCCATCCCCACTTCCCCATCCTGCTGTTGTTGCAGTGAGCAGCTTTGGAAGTGTTTACTCTACTTTTTTTTCTGCACACAAATGGTGATCAAACCTTCCGTGGATGAAGGAGCAGCTTTTTGTTTGCTGCTTCATGACCCTGAACCTGTCTTAATCTTAAGGCTATCAACTTCCAGCCTTCTGGAATTTTGCTTCTTTCAACCTTACATGGGTCAACTTCCCTCTAAATGAAAAATGACTATTTATATGCATTTGCCCTCTCTTTCCTCCCTTACTTAGATGACCTCCACTGTGCTCTTTCACTTGGTTCAGATATTTCTGCTATTAGTGTGTGTGTCGTGGCATCAGCTAATATGTGCAGCACTTGCAGGTGGTCAAGAGAGTGTTGAATTGGAAGATCTTTTTGGGGAGAGAGGATAAGCAAAACTATCACATACACCCCTTCCACCTCTTGGCATGTACACGTTTCTTTAATGTCTACTCCTTACTTGCCAGAGAGGGATGCCTCACCATTGCTCACAGGCAATAATTCTAGCAGAAGGTACAAGCCCTGCATTTTAGAAGAAGTTTTAGGAGGAGATTTAGGAGAGTTGGATGTTGCCAGCTATCCCTACAGGCTAGTTCAAACCATGGGATGCCGACACTGGCAGTAGCAGTTGCCACTTGCTGCGAGAACATCCCTGGACAGGCCTTGAACAGCCTGATCTCAGCCAGCTTTGCACATCCTCTGTGAAGTGCATGGGTCTGTCTACAGGACCGCTGGTGCACACAAGCGCCTGGGACATGTACGCGAGCCCATGAGGTGCTTGTAGGAGCATGCATACCATCGTGGCCCTTTCTGCAGCGCACCACTCCACCAGCTAGTGCAGGTGTTCCCAGGGAGACCAACATAGGTAAAGACAAGTGTCAGTCACCCGTGGGGTCTCTGAATTTCTTCCCAGAGAAGAAATCTGGAGGGTGGAGAGAAGAGATCTGTTTAAAAGAGCTCAGGTGACTCCTGAGTGGTCCCCATCCCTCTACCCTGATTACAAACCTGGAGTTTGTGTGTGGCAATGAGATCCAAAATCTGAGCTCTTCTATGGGCAAGGGTGACAGCATCTGGGCACAGTTCAAGTCTGATGCTGTAAACTAGTCCAGCTGCCAATCAAAGTTATGGCAACTTGTGTCAATGTATCTATTGACTTTTCTCCTCTGGGAATCTGGGTCTATAAAGCGGTGTGGATCAGGGGCAGATGTTGGCTTGTGCAAGGCTTCCCTTCTTTGCTACAACTAGTTCCCCTCATAGGGTTTGAACACAGCTCTCGTCTGGCTGTATATTTGTATAGGGCAGGCAGCATCTTCCCGTACTGTTCTGAGGAGTTTCTCTGCATTTCAAATGGAGGTTTCGGGGTGGTTTTTAAGCTTTCAAAGATATTTAATCTTTCCAGTGTGTCAGCTTTCACACAAACAAATACAAGCAGCCTGCTTTGTGCAACACATGTTGCCAGGTCTCAGAACGGTAATAAACCAGTAGGACTGTGGATTGAGGAGTATGGCATTTGCTGCTAAGTTACAGCTGGGAATAATTCTGCATGTCTTTCCAGCCACTTGTTTTATTAAAAAGTTGGCTCAATCAGCACTTTCGCGACCAAGCCCACTGGTCATTCATACAAAAAAACATCTGTACAAGCCTGGATGCCCTTGCTTTCATGAAAAACTTCTGATGGCTTTATTTAGGTAGCAGTAGAAATGTATTTCTACTGCTGTTTTATTCATCTTGCCCAGCTGTGATATTTTTAGGATTTTATTTTATTTTATTCCAATTTCCTTTTTAGCTGGTTTACATGCAATGCTAAAACTTCCCTTTGGTGCAGGGTTACGCCTATGCTGTAATTCACCATTCTGCTGGGGCACCACAATCCACAGCCCGGATCCACCAGACCTCACAGCGGGAAGAGCACTAGTGTAGGCATCTACACTGCTGTCATAAAACCAGCTCAAAAGAGGTTTAAGTAGAGCCCAGAGTACTTTCCACAACGGCATCTTTGTTGGTGATGATACAATGATGGAAGGAAGACTTGTGCTACTGTAGAAGATAAATGGCTGCAATAGGCATGGAAGAAATTAAGTCTTGCTTCTGCTCTTTCTCATGCAAATGTTGAACATGCAGAGCAGGGACCTTACAAGCTTGCACAGTAGCTTGCATCCACGGGATTATTAAACACCAGTTTCTTTTGTAGGGAAGGGTGAACGGGTGAGTAGGCAGTGGAGGAATTGGGTGCAGTTGGTGTTTGCAGTGGTCTTTTGCCCCCGTGTTCTTCTCTGCAATGCAATTATATGTTTGTCTGCTTAATTTTCAGCTCATCAAAGCAGGGTCATGATGATTCTGTTTGTCCTGGAGATGGAGTGGGTGTTAAGCACCGGACAAGACAAACACTTCACGTGGCACTGTTCGGAGAGCGGCCAGCGGCTGGGAGGGTACCGCACCAGCGCAGGGGCCTGTGGCCTCCAGTATCCTTTGCTGAGCTCTCAGTTTCATATCTGCTCTTTGACACTTAAACAGCCACTTTGGGTTATTTTTCTGGTTGTCCTCCAAATTTTGTGCCCTGTATAGGTTCAGTGCTTTGTGAGAGAAACTGTTATTTAAAGCCAACTTTAAAAACTGTCTGTTCTCCTTGCTTTGTCTCCTTAATGCGTGGTGGCATATTTAGGTCTAAGCATTTCTGAGCAAAACAATGGGTGATCTGCAACCTATTGTGGTCTGCTGTTGTAATACATGTGGACAGAGCCTTCATTTAAACATGCAGCGCATGCTTTCTTCTAAGAATTAACGGTAGCAAAGTAGGTCAGTGATCAGGTCAGAGTGCCTATGTGTATGCATGGTAAAAATTAAATTACTTTAATATAAAATAATGAGTACTTGTCCTTCACTCTGGAACAGCCCACTATGTATTGGGACTTTGGGTTAACTAAAGAGTAAATGGCTCCAGAAATGGCACTCAAGTGGCTTATTTATCTACAGCTGCCCCAGCTGCCTGACAATAAAAGAAATATTAATTCAGCTTTATCACAAATGAAAAGGGAAGTGGAAAAGTATGAGCTCTTAGGCTGAAATCAGGGGTTAGCATAAACAGACTTTCAGTGCCCCGTAGTGTACGTGGTAGAGATGATGTGTGTTTTGCTAGTTCATGGGTAGTGAGACTGACTCAACATTACTGTCTGAACACGGACTTGCTTTATATCATATAGTCATTCAGCCAATCTAAATGGCATAAAGACTGAACTTAATTTTTAATTAAATGATAAATACTTTTGAAAGTGTAATGCTGGAATTTGTCCTGTAATTACTAAATCTCTCTAGAGAATGAACTGTTTCAAGTGATTCAAAGTTTCGGAGGACACTTTAATTTGGGTCATCAGATCATGCTAGTGGAGGGCAGAGGAAGGGAGAATCATTGACAAAGGTTGCAAAAAAACTTGGCAGAACCAGGAATGTGTTGGGTTTTTTTCCCCCAATGTCCTGTGTGCATAAAATCAGTGCTAAGCAGTTGCTCCTTAAATACCCAGTATGGACTCTGAATTTAGAATTAAATTGGATGAAGAGGTCAGAATCTGTCGATAGGTGGTTCCTAGGTGGTTGAATGGGTCCAGTTTTTATTCAGTTTAGAATACGATGTATGATGCACCAGATGTAGCTGACGCTTCCCCAAACACAACATAAACCAATACCCTTTTGTTCTATTTGTAAACACAACTATAATGAAGAAGCAGAAAACTTATTTTTAGAGTTATGATATACAGCTTTGAGAAGGGAGAGAGTGGACACCATCCAACTCTACCACCTAAGTTAGAGAGCCTGGGGAGATGACTCCTCTGTTCATGGTGAAGGGCTACTCAAAGGTGTTTCATAATAAAACCACAAATTGCGTCCTCTGGAATAGTCTCATTTTTTCTCACTTTGGTTTACTCAGGGAGACTGCGCTATTAATATGAACAAGTATGAGCTTGATGCATAAAAGTACACTCTGAATACCTCCTTGAGACTGGAGCACTAGTCATGAGGTTGCAGTGTACTTGTGTTAAAAGAATTAACAAGTCATGAAAGGAACACAAAGCTTGTATAAGCAGCGTATTTTCCTCAGCATTTATCCATCAGATTTGATGTGGAAACCCGGCACGTGTTTGTTGGTGATCATTCTGGGCAAGTGACCATACTCAAACTAGAGCAAGAGTCCTGCAGCCTTGTTACGACGTTTAAGGGACACACAGGTAAAGCCTCAGGCGGAGACCCAATTTTGTTCTTCATCTGTGCTCAGTGTTATGGTGGTTTGTCTCTCCTGTGAAATCCAAGGATGGCTTGTGTCAGTGCATGGCACGGAAGGGAGACAGACCTTTAAACTGTCACTACAGCTCAGGGAAGGTTGTTCTTTATTGGTAAAATCAAGAGCAATTGGACTTCTGATCGGAAAACTTCTATGGCAGAAAATGTCACAATCAGTAGTTGCTAATCAAAGCAGAGTGAGAGTAGAATGAGTTGTGGTAACTCAGAGGGGAAAAGGATGCTCCTCAAGGAAAGACACATATTGGTAGATATTTTTGCCCAAGTGCGTTAGGCACACCTTGGAGGCACTAACTGCTTGTTTCACTGCTGGGACTTGATCCTCATCACACTTTAAAAACAGCAACCCTGGGATGTGATCCTGCCATCTAACAGGAGAAATGGTGGTCATTCCTCAGCGTTTTCTCTCCGTATCCCTCTTCTTCTGATTGAATGTTAGTAGCTCAATCACAAGGTAGCACAAGGTAGTTTAATCTTTGTGCTAGGATACTGTGAAGATGCCCATAATATTCCACACTTGCTTCTCTTTTGTAATAAAATCTATCTCCTGGAACGATGGAGATGAAAAGCTGTGTAGTCAAACCGTGACCATCCTTCTACCACAATTTACTGCTCAGTGGATTCATCCATGCGAGTGGCAGCAGAGCCCTCTTCCTGCAGAAGAGCAGGAGGGAGCTTCAGTAGGTTTTCTGGACCGTTAGTTTTTAACAGGCAAGCACAGTAGCTGCGTGGCCTTTGCTAGAGACCTGCATTTTATTCACTGTCTCTCCATATTTTTTGTTGTATCTTTATATATATTTAGGTACATTTCTGTCTTCCACTTTCTGTAATGAAATTATTGTTGTGTGCATCTCCTGTTTCAGGTGGTGTCACTGCTCTCTGTTGGGACCCAATACAGCGAGTTTTATTCTCGGGCAGTTCTGATCATTCCATTATAATGTGGGATATTGGAGGAAGAAAAGGAACAGCCATCGAGCTGCAAGGACATAAGTACGTTCAAAGCCCATCCTCCTGCTTTTATGGGAGAAAAGCTAAAGGCAGAAGCCACATCTGGAAACAAACAGCCCAAAGGTTACAGTCTTGACATTCCTCAAGCTTGTATATGTGACTCCCTGTGGTCCATATACAACTGGAATAATTTGCTTATAGTAAGATTTTCAGCATTGGGCCCACAGGCTGGTTTGAGAGTCTTGCAAAGGGTGGTGAAGGAAAGCACAATATCTATAGTCCTGAATGTGTTATGCCAGAGCTTGCACCTTTGTTGGAAAGAGGACAGTCCTCAAATGAGAACAGCTGTGGAGAAATTGTCGCTTTTTAGGTGTCAAGGTCTTTCCTTCCCCTAGAGGGAGCATCAGGCTTGGACAATTAGTCCCTTTTTCCTCCATGCTAATTTTTTCCATGCCACTTTACCTACAGCCTGAATTCTTAATAATATGCTTTACCCATAGGGGCCTTCACCATCTCCTCAATGCAAGGAGGCTTCATCTTTGCACATACAGACCTCACGTTTGTGCAGCATAGTAGAAGTTCCTTGAAAAAAGAGTAAACCTGTGCTGGGCACTGAGTAGAGATCAGAATGGCTCTAGTTGCAATGACTTCCTAGCCTTTTAACACTGGCAACGCAACAAGTTTGTTTCAGTGTATTAGGAATGCGTATATGTGGGACTTGCATGCCAGGCTCAGGTCTGGAGAGGCAAAATCCCATGGTGGTTTTGGTCTAACAGTTTCTTACATATTCATACTTTTCTTTTGAGTGATGCTGCAGTCTCCTGAGCAATTTGGATGCCGCTGGGATTTCGGAGCCCTGCAGAGCTCTTGCTGAAATTCCCAGATCACCCTCATACTCTACCAGTGGTGCTTGCTAATGCACTCCTGCTAGATTTATTGCTGTGGAAATTAGTTCTCCTAATACAAAGTTAGCCTCTGGATCTTAATCATAGAATCATAGAATAATTTGGTTTGGAAAGGACTTTAAAGGTCATTTCATCTATTCCACCCCCCTGCAATAAGCAGGGACATCTTCAACTAGACCTGTGGCACATAGCTGTTGGCTGGCACTGTACAGTACAGAGACCTGTTCATTGGGACAGCAGGGACAAAGAAACATTTAACCTGATGGTGTCACTGGCATCGGCAGGCAAGCACAATGAAGGCAGGCTGTGTTGTACCAAACTGTCCTGTAAATACATTGGATTAGATTGGGTATTAAGAAAAATTTCTTTACTGAAAGAGTGGTGAGGCATTGGAACAGGCTGCCCAGGGAGGAGGTGGAGTCCCCATCCCTGGAGGTGTTCAAAAAACGTGTAGATGTGGCACTTCGGGACGTGGTTTACTAGGCATGGTGGTGTTGGGCTGATGGTTGGACTAGATGATCTCAGAGGTCTTTTCCAACCTTTATGATTCTATGCATTCCCCTCTGGAGGAGCAGTCATATGCACAAGCAAATGCATTAGCATGAAAGTCCTCTGGGTAGATGAGACTGGTGATGGTAGCAAAGAAAATCAAATGTTATGGGATAGTTCCAGTTACTGTATGCTCACTTATTATCCTTAATCTTGTTTTTTCCATAAGTGTTGTACAGTCTTTGCTTCCCAGGTTGTAAATAGCTTGAGATGAGGCGTGGTTTTCTTTCTTTTATGAAGGAGTGAGCAATAGCTTTGGGAGTTTAAACTGCATTATTTCTCCCATGTTGCTTTTTCCTTTAAAGAGGAAGCAAAAGCACCTAAGTCTTTTACCTTACCATGGGAAGGCTTAGGAACAATTTAGTGATTCCTGTATTATTTTTTAAACTCTCTATGCTTGTTAGTGCTAAAAGAAAATCTTCAGTAGCTCCTCAGTGCTTCATTCCTAGACGTTGCAGAGATTTACAAAAACAAAGTTGTTCTGACTTTGTGACAAGAAGGTACCTTACCGAGATGTGTTTATGCATCCAGATGTGCCTTCAGAGAGGCCCAGAGCTGCAGCTCTGTTCACGCTTCCCAGTGCAGCTGGGACCTCCCATCTCGGGAGCAGCAAAAGCAGTTATCAGAACAGGTCTTTGCTTTTGTAGATGCTGCCCAGATGAGCAACACTGGTTCTGGTGCCAGCTGGACAGCAAAGACTGATTTGCATCCTATAGATGCCATGTACGGTGGGGGGCGGAACATATGGGCAAACAAGTGATTTATACTGCTTTATTGTACTACACTTACTTGTGTGCTAGCCATAGATGGATGGTTCATTAGTAACTGTCTTGTTTCTTTTTCAGTGATAAAGTTCAGTCTCTCTCCTATGCTCACCACACTCGGCAGCTCATCTCCTGTGGTGCGGATGGGGGAATCGTTGTCTGGAACATGGATGTTGAGAGGCAGGAGGTAGATACTCGGTTCTTGTCGATTTGTTCTGAAACAGTCTTGGGAAGAAGGGGCCTTTCTAAAATTTGCAACTTGCAACCTGAACAAGATCATTCCAGGCTTTAAAAAATGTTTTTGGATATGCGCCAGTTGTTATACAGCAATTATGCTGTGCCTTTGATAATAAGGTACAGGGAAAATTGTCTGGCAGAAAATGCCTATTAAGTAGGATGCTAAATGGCTCTTACCCTTTACATTACTGCTCCGAAAAACATCCTCTGAGGAGGGTATTGTGAGATGTTCTGCTTTGTTTTTCTGGACATCATGAGAAATATTATCAGTTCAGAGATAAATGGATGGATTGGTAATTATTAGGAGCTTTTAAGAAATCAGACCAAGAGAGCTCTTGGTCACCTTTGTAAACCTGCAACCCATTTTTTTTTTTTTTTTCCCTGTTCTTGCTAAAAAAGACATTTAAATAGGGCTTCAATCTCACCCGCTCTTTGGTCTTGCTTCCCTCTGGTGTAACCACATAGAAGTGGGGTAAATGATGACTTTGCACTCCAGACAGTAAGATTTCACCCACGCGCTCGTAATTGCTTTTGTGCTGCGCAGCCAACGCGTGTAAGCGGGTGCAAAAATGCACCCTGGGTCTTTGGCGCTGAGGGGGCAGCCTCCGCTTGGCAGTTTCCGAGACCTGACTCAGAGAGGGGGAGCGAGCGCTCTGCTGAGTGAGTCAGGCATCAGCCCCTGCTCGGCAGCGTGGCAAATCCTGGCAACGGGAGTCACGGCAAACCTCTGCCCTGTTCCTGCAGGGGGTGGGAAGGCACCCCGAGTCCCCACAGTGGGTAGGTCTGAGCAAGGCTTTTGGCAGCATGGGCCTTCACCAGCTTTGTTGGTTCTCAAGGGTTTTGGCCTCACCGGGTCGCGTGTGTCTCCCTGGCGCAAGGAGGAAAGCTAAGTGGAAAATTGGATTTGAAAAACCTACTGAAATAGGCCTAGGCAGGAACTGAGCTCCCTTTTTTATGTGAATTAGCATTCCAGTTGGCTCCCTTTAATTGCTAATCTAATGGCCAATTATGTCATCGGCTCCAAAAGTGAAACGAAAGCAGAGCGGCTTCCTCCTTCCCAACAGATGTTTCCTTTTTGCTGCAACTTGAACATCCAGAAATGAAAACCTTTATTTCCTGCCTTCAAAAGGCTGCAGTAAGGGTTAAGACTGGCTTGTTGCAAAACAGGCAGCAATGCTGTGAGAAGGCTGGTTTAAAAAGTGGAGGAGAAATATAATTAGCTAAATGAGGGCTTAGCAGCAGGTGCTAATGGGTGCACTGCTTTCTCTGACTATGGCTATGTGGGCTTGTTCGTGTTATCAGTAGTGCAATAGGGTGTTCATGGTGCTAAACCATCCCTGAAACATGAACCTTTGAGATTTTAATATGAAAATTTGGGGTCCTAGAGCATTTTCTTCTGGATTTTGGCTTTGTTATTATTTGCCCTTATTTAAGGGTTTTCTCCATGTCATGTGTGCTCAGTACTCACTTTTATGCCATCAGATTTTCTCACATCTCTGAGATTGCATTAGAGTGAATTAAGCCATTTTAGTCCTTGATTCTTTATTTTAATCTC
Source organism: Scopus umbretta (assembly GCA_013400535.1). NCBI lineage: Eukaryota > Metazoa > Chordata > Aves > Pelecaniformes > Scopidae > Scopus > Scopus umbretta. Next base: position 20,503 of record VZTL01074569.1, read on the forward strand.
TGTTTCTGAAAAACGGTAAGAAGACAACATCTGAAAGATGCTAGAAGCTGTGTTTCTATTTGACTATAAAGCAGTTACTTGTCACTGGCAAAATGTTTTCATCTATAGTGTTCAGATGCTTAAGAGATGAAAAGTTATACACGCCGATGTAAATCTGTAGGCGTTAAACAGAAAGACTGTTGTGGGTAGAAAAGACAAGGATTTGCCCAGCAAAATGAACAGCCTTCAGAGTAAGTGGCAGAAGAAGCTGAAGCAGGCGGTTGCTTTATTGCTGGGGGTCAGAGCTAACCTGGGAGCTGAGGGGTCCTCATAAGCCTTACCTTATCTTTGCCTGGCTTTTGTATTATTTTTAGTTCTTAATCTTAGCTCTGTTTCTTGCCATTTTAAACTGCAGCATGTGAGAAGCCAGTGGCTCGGATAAGACAACTGCAGTTTCCTAATAGCACTTCCTGACAAAGTATTAAACATTATTTGGTGTTTATTTAATCTGGTGGGTTTGGTAGGGCTGGTGGGAGCCTGTCGCAGTGGTGCCGAGGCAGCGCTGGCAGGGCTGTCCTGGTCTGGCTGGGGCTGCTGCACTGGGGGGACAGGACGGACCCGCTTGCCAGCACTGACTTTGGGCTGAGCTCTTGTCCTGGTGGGGTGGAGAAAGGAGCAGAAGTCATCTGCTGGGAAGGAGTGTCGCTCTTGCTAGGCTAGGTTAGGACAGACAGACTTGACAGCCAGCTGGAGAGGGGTCAAGAACGAAGACTCTTCCCGAGTCTCATGTCCCCCAGAGGGTTTCCTAAACATTATGGGGAGATGCACTGCATGTCCCTCAGCAGCTCAATGCAATTCAAGTGTCCGGGGACCCAAAAGTGGGGGAGGAGATCAACTGCCCCCTGCCCATGCTCCCTTGCCACTTCAGGTGGTTCCTGAGCTCTTTCAGAATCTGGCAAGACTTGCTTCCCTGCATGGCGTCTGGTCCATGCTACGCTGCACAGCAAAACCTGGGGGCAGGAGAAGTGCCTTTAATATTTCTTTCTTTTCTTTAAATCTTCTTACCCACTTCATCCACAGCATGAGTGCAAAGCTACGTGCTGTGGTAGGAAATAGAAGACCTTCCTTCCATTGCCCTTGTGTAAAAGCAGGGAAAAGAGCTGGTTTTGGTTTTAGGCTTGTTCAGGTGAATCTCATCTTTCTCACCCCTATATGTGATTTGTACCACAGATACCTCTGACAGCAGGAATGCCTCTTAACAGTATTAAAGAAAGGAAGACATAATAAACACCCCTCTGCCATCAGCATTTCAGATACCTTCCCTCCAGATGAGTAGTTTGGCTATTGGAAGTACTAATTGCCCCCAGTTCCCACCAGAGGCAATACCAGATGGTAAATGTTGTCTGGACGGGACAGAAAACTTTTATATGCTTAATTTCAGACTTGGAGAGGTAGGGAGGCTTGTTTGTTCCTGGGTGGTTGTTGTTATGGTCTCATCATCAAACTCTGCTTCCTGATTTGGGTGAGAAGTGTTCCTCCCATGTCCTTCAAGGCTCAGAGCTGAGCCAAGAAAGACATCCCAGGGAACAGTCAAAATGGCATCTTGTGAAAATTTTTAATTATGTTTAGTTGGTAACATTACTGCACTCAATCCATCTTTCTTGTCCTGTCTCTAGGCTCCATTGGAAGCTTTTCTGTTTGTTGCTCAAGTTTATGTGTGTGTGTGTTGCAGACCCCTGAGTGGCTAGATAGTGACTCCTGTCAAAAATGTGACCAGCCTTTCTTCTGGAACTTCAAGCAAATGTGGGACAGTAAGAAAATAGGCCTCAGGCAGGTTTGTATGTGTCCTTTGGTGTGTTAACATGGTGCGATCATGCTTTTCTCTCATAATAGGTCACATATACCTTTTTTTCCCTTAAAGCCTTGAGAACTTGCACTTCGTTCTTCCACTGAATGCTCGATAGTGGGACAGTGGGCTCCCCTCTGCTAAGGCTTGAGTTTGTGGTCAGAAGCAGCACACTTCTTTTTTTTCTTCTATTTTTTTTCTTCTTTGGTTTTTGTTTTGGGTCTTTTTTTAGCAAATGCATGTAATAGGCCTTGGGCTGAGTAAATTGGTTTGGGGCCTTCCATGGCTTTAGCCATGTGGGATTTTGCTTATTGTTAATTGAATGTGTTGTAGAAAGAAATTTGCAGCTGATTTTTGGAGATTCTGCTGGAACCAAAGCTGTTTTCAATGAGGTTGGGTAAAAATCTGTAACTGCTCAGGCTGTGTTGGAAAAGGCTTATTGGTCTGCTTGGAACACATTGCTGCATTTTCCTGTCCAGCAGGAGAGGGCCACAGATTGTAGACTTTTGGGAGAGGGATGTGAAAATGCTGAAAGGGATGTTCTAGTGGAGCTTGGAGAAGTCGGGTGTCTCAGGCAGAGCTCAGCTGCATCTTCTTTTTGTGTAATGCTCATCACCACAGAGCCTGGCTCTCCTGCAGCCAGCAAGACAGCCTTGTGGTCCTACACAGCCAGTGCATGAGAAGACACAAGGCAGGTAGCATCAAAATGCAGAAACACTAGCGTTTCTGGGGCTGAAAATGGCCAAAGGAGTTGACTGAGATGATTAGGTAGTAGATGTTTATACTTAGAGGCTGGGATGGGACTCCAGAATGACACTGCACTAATGTAGCCCTGTCCTACCTTGACCTGGAGATGTTTTAATGTGTCATGTGCTGCTGAGTGGTGGTGTCATCCCCTACGCCCCAAAGTGAGACTCCCAGGGACAGGGGTAATTACAGCTCCCAGCCCTGCAGCAGAAGCCTGGCTGGCTGGGGCACATCTCCTGGGAGCGTAGGGGGACTCTTTGTCCTGTCCTCTCGTCTCTAGCTGTGCTAATGAAAAGAGGACAGCTTGGACTTCCTTCCTCCCTGTTGAAACTGGTAACACTGGTCACACTCAGTGTAGAAACCCTGACCTACAGCTACATCCACAGATGTCAAGTGATGGAGGCAGCAATGATTTACTGGGTGGTGTATGGTGTCACCCTGGAGCTTGGGAGTTGAGGTAGAGTCCACCTAGCCTGGGTAGTGCTTTATCTGCCATTTCCCAGTGTCCATGCTAATGATTAGCTGCTGTTTGCCCCAGGTAGTGGGAGCCAGTGGGACTTGAGTAGTGGTCTGGGTTTGTGGCTGAAGATGTCTTTCTGCACATTGTGTCCTACAGCATCATTGCCGGAAGTGTGGGAAAGCCGTTTGCGGCAAATGCAGCTCCAAGCGCTCCTCCATCCCGCTGATGGGGTTCGAGTTCGAAGTGAGGGTCTGCGATAGCTGTCACGAGTCCATAACAGATGAAGAGTAAGTGTGGACACTGACCCAGCTTGCACTGGAGTGGGGCAAAACTCGTGCATCTGGGAGGGCCTGAATAGATGCGAGGCTCCAGGATGGAGCAGCCTGGCGGGGTGGTCCCTGGACTCCTTTAGCAAGATAAGCCTCTGCAGTGCCTACCAAACCAGGAGGGACAGAGCGCCCTCCATCCCCGCTCCTCTCGTGCTGGAAAGGTCTCAAAGTGGAATTTACAGAGAGGTTGCTGAATTAATGATTTGCAGCAGCTTTCAAATACTTATTTCCTCAATAGAGAATATTTTTGGGGAAAATCCTGCAGTCACAGTCTTGCTGACTTTTGGATTTCTTTCTTCAGGCGGGCGCCCACAGCTACTTTCCATGACAGTAAGCACAACATCGTTCACGTACACTTTGATGCCACCAGGGGATGGCTGTTGACCTCGGGGACAGACAAGGTTATTAAGGTAGGAGTGAGGAGGTTGCTCTAGGTCCTGTATTACATTTCCCCTTCCTCTCCCGTGAGGCTGCAGGTATGTCCTATCTGCTTTCTTCCACCCAGAGACCTCTCACTGATGGACTTCTGCCCAATAAGGACCAAGGAGGTCTTGGTCTATGAAGTTATTGCCTGAAGGGGCCTGGGACAAGTGCTCACTGTAGCTTTTCCTCTGGGAAGACAAACTGTATTTCAACATGGTGAATCTTTGTGTGGCTGATAAAAAATAGCTAAAACAATGAATAAGTTTATAACAAAGCTTGAATAATTTTTAAAAAAAACCCTCACAATGTGTTATGACTATGGTAATCATTCAAGTTAACAATATAGTGTGGGTTTTTTGGTTTCTCTTAAGGCCAGCTATGAACCTGGCTCCTAACGGTAAAGCATAGTGACATACAGAATGTCATTTGATCAACCTCCACCAGCCTGACGTGAGTGCTGGAAAATGAAATCAAACTTCTTCAGACCTGCTGCATCCACCCCTAACCATGTAGCCTCTCTTAAGAGAAAAAAAAGGTGAAACTTATTTAGAGATAACATTATATACTGTATTTTATTATATTTTATCTTTATTATCTTTATTCACTATGTTGTTTTATTATATTAACAGTTGTGGGATATGACACCAGTAGTGTCTTGATGGTACATCAGTGGAACTTGAAAGGTGATACTTACCGAAGAAACAGATACCCTAACCCTAATCGTGCTGAAGAAGATAGATAACACTGGGCGCATACAGCAGATGAGAAAGGAACTAATGTGTTTACAACGATTTTATGCCCTCTGCTTGATCAAGGCTGAATATTTGCACGGAGACTCTTTCCACTTATTCTCAAAATATACAAGAAGGTATTTTTTTAACTAATGGTTTGTACGATCTGACTTTGGTTGTCTTCAGTTTGTTTGGAAAATCCGTGTGCAGTGCAATTTTTAGTTTTTATATTTCACTGTCAAGATACTTGCTGCTTTGTACAGAGGGCTCTTGGGTTGTGTCTTACCATGTGAGTTTTTGGTATCAACATACTGTATAAGGCAATCGGCTCTCCCCGCAGCGAGTACCTATTGGTTTGGGATGTTTCTGCTGACCGTGCTCTCTTCCGTGGAGGAACTCCAGGCACAGCATTGCGTGTTCTCTGGGTGCATCACCGCAGAGCTGATGGACTATTGCAATTCCTAAAAGGGCCCTACCATCTACTTGTCCTAGAGGACATCATCCAGAGAGCATTTTATTGGTTTGGAGTAGCTAAAATCCAGCTTCCTGCCTCTTTCCTTGCTGCACAAGTTGCAAAACCAGGGGGGCAGGTTGCTTAGCAACTAATTTCTACAAAAACTGAAACAGTTTTCCATCTCGGAGCATTACAAGGAGCACACAGACCTGTTTGAGTTTGATGAGGCTGACAGGCTGATTCAAATTAAATTATTGGCAACAGGAACTTTTGGGAGTGTGTGCGGGGCGGGGAGGGGGGCAGATCTAAAACTTGTCTAGGTCTGAAAAGTCTGGTTTACCTCTACCTCTACCTTGCGCAGCAACATTTCAGCATTTACCTGTCTGTGTTGTTGAAGATGAATTTCATTTTCCTGTTTTCCATATGGTTAGTCATATTTATTTTTTAAAATGCTAATGGTTTTTATTAATTTCCTCTATAGACCAGAAACTGATATTGCTGAACAATGCCCATTGTCCTGTTGTCATATTTTACGGTTTCTTTTAAAAATAAAAAGTATTTAAAAACCTGGATCGACCAAAATTACCTTTTCAGAAGGATGTTGTCAAGATGAATAAACAAAAAAAAGCCCCTTTGTAAAAAGGGATTTTATCTGAAGAGTCAACTCTCTGTTCCTTTAATCCATTTCACTTTTTAGCATGCCATTGCTAATGCGTTTCGAAGGAACTGGTGTAGAGAATAGAGCTGCAGACCAGATCTAGGGTTTTTCCTGTATCTCCTATATAAGCAGGCCTCATGGTCTGTAGCTGCTGTGACACAGCATGTCCGTGGTGCTCAGTCTTGCCCCATTTTGGGCTTTACTTTTCCCCTCTAACTGGGCAGGCCATGATGTTTACCGCTACAGAGCACACTGCTACCTAGAGAAGCCTTGTGTTTTCCCTTGAGTGATAATGCCAAGAGACAGTAAAGCTTCTCCTTTGTTTGCCCAGCAGTAATTCTCTTTTGAGGGAACAAAAACGTTAACACAATCCATGGCGTTAATTCTAGACCTGTGAGCTGCCACAGTAAAGGGTGAGTGGCCTTTTGTGTGCGTGTCACAGGACTGCTACGTTATTTTCAGGGAAAATTCTCTTTTTAAGCATCCTATAAACTGTGCTTAAGCATCTTGCAGAGTCGTATTCTCTGAAATGATGCTACCTTGGCCTTCCTGGTCATAGAGCCTGTTGTAGGTTCCCCTCTTAAGCAGCATATTTTAAAGCATATTTTCAAAGGAAGGGGACACAAGCACTAAAAAGATTCTTTTTCCAGCTTGAATGTTAGTTGTTTTCTAAATCCTCCCACTTTCTCTCCTGGAAGCTAGATGCTTGTTTCCTCTTGGAAGGCTTTTCATTACACCTTGTGCATGTTTTCTGATAACTGAAGTGTTCTTGGCTGACGAAGCTATGCAAGATGAGCAAGTTGCCTGCCAATATTTCATTCCAGCTGGAGATGATGTATGAAACTTTGCTGGACTATGCTGTTCCACGTTACCTTGGGCTCAGGGCCTTTTGGCTGAAGACCTCACTTGATTTGCTGTGCAGAGTATCTCTCATGGTGGCACAAATATGGGAGCACCAAAGTGAACTTAATTCACTGTTTGGTGCTCTGTTCCTGAGGAGACATAGCAGTTGCAACTAGCCTGGGACTCCGGCATGAATTATGCATACACTGATGGAGCAGTGGAGTCAGCAAGCTGAGGATCTGCCTCTGAGTCAACGCCCAGACCTCTTGAACATGTAACATTGAAACAAAGGTGAGGAATCGACTCCAAAGGAGACTAAATTTGGGAGCAAGGTGTGTTTGGACTGCTCTGCAGTAAACTCCTTCTCTTCCAAGCAGTTGTGGGTTCAGTGTTGCTTATGGGTAGATATTTGGTATACAAATCCATTTTTCAAAATTTCCCTTGCTGTTCTTTCCAACTAAACTACCTGCAGAGTTATCTGAATTTAACCTGAACATTCCATTATCTTGCAGTCTCTGGACAGACATCTTGGCTTAGAAAGTGATATAAGCTCAAAGTGAAGCTGGGGAAGGGGAAGTGTGTCCCTTTGCTATGACCTTAAGAGCTGTAATGTAGAGATGTGAAGGGAAAATAGGTGTCTCTAATTCAAACAATAATTCCTTTACCTCCCAAATGTAACAAGAAGGATTTGACATAGGGTGAGTTAAAATGCCTGCCTTCCTATTCTGCTGTGTTAGGGCAACAGTCACAATTTCTTCTGTCTTCTAGATCCACACAAAAAGGGGTCCCTGTTGCCTGGTCCTTTTATTTCCATTTTAGTTGCTGAATAAGAAATCTGTGCTATTTGTATGAATTGCATTATTGGGGGGGAGGGGGCAGGATGTCTTTTTGGTACAGATGTAAAGTATGCAGCACCCCCCACACACCCACCCACGCACGCTCAAATGAAGCAAAGTCCCTTTTTCCCCAGGGTTGCTGAAGTGCAGCAGCAGCCTTTTAGTGATACCTCCTGCTGTGCCAAGGGGCGTACAAACAATGCTGGCCGCCTTCTGCTCTTCACTTTAGAAAAAATTGATTTTCATTTCTCTCTTAGCTGGTGTTTCCTTGGGGGAAGAAACAGTGTTCTTCAGAACATCTACCTGCCATTCTTGGTTTTAAAATGAACAGTATCTGTAGCGCTCAGGCAGATGATGGGGCAGGCGTTGGTCACATACACAGTGCTTAAGCAGCTGACTTGAGCCACTTGTGTCCCAGGTGGCTGAAGGAAGATCAACTTGAGCCCCAAACTTCAGTCTTTTTAAGCTGAAAATACATAAGTAAAGGGAAAAGTATGTGGGCAACTGCTTGCAATGATAGCACTGATGGTCCTTCCATCTACAGGAGACTAACATCGTGGTTAGACATGGTTGAAACAGGGTAGCGCATAGGGCTAAAAGTCAGCCAGCGTAACGGAGAATAATCCTGAAATGGTGATGTTTGTGTGCTCCGCTGTTATCACTCTTGTCTACAGCTGCTCTTTACAGTGAAGCCCAAGTGACCTCCCCACCTCCTCTCCTCGAACTTGAGGCCATCAGCTGAATGTCAGCACGTTGTCACTTAGCACATCAAAAGCAGTCACTGTGCTTTGCCTGAGAGGGTGGCATGAGTACCTCCGGCACTGGGAAAAGGAGGGATCTGTTTCCTCTGTGTAGGGTTGGTTGCTGATAAGAAGATGGATGGCTGGATGCAGAAAAAGGATTGTGCACGATCCAGAAAAGTTTGCTTTTATGCCTGCTGAGGAAATCACTGTTAGAGAGGAGTATGAATTTTTTTCCCCAACTGTGTCCAGTTCTGGGCTCCCCAGTACAAGAGAGAGGTGAAGCCGCTGGATAGAGTCCAGCAAAGGGTCACTAAGATGATAAAGGTACTGGAGCACCTCTCCTATGAGGAAAGGCTGAGAGAGCTGGGACTGCTCAGCCTAGAGAAGGCTCAGGGGGGATCTCATCAATGTGTACAAATACCTGAGGGAAATGAGCAAAGAGGACAGAGCCAGGCTCTTTCCAGTGATGCCCAGTGACAGAAACAGAGGCAATGGGCCCAAACTGAAACAGAGGAGGTTCTCTCTGACCATCAGGAAACACTTCTTTCACTGTGAGGGTGACCGAGCACTCCACTGGTTGCCCAGAGAGGTTGTGGATTCTCCATCGTTGGAGGTATTCAAAAGCTGTCTGCACATGGCTCTGGCCCTCCTGCTTGAGCAGGAGGGTTGGACCAGATGACTTTCAGAGGTCCCTTCCCACCTCAACCATTCAGTAATTCAAACTCCACCTAATGTCTGCGTCTACTTTCACGGGTTAAGGGGAAAAAAAAAAAAAGTCTCTAAATCTAAAATACTAGGGCTACTAACAAATTACCAAATGCTACATATGCCTGTCCTTGCTGCTTACAATAGGGTTTGGATAAGAACAACCAAAATTCTGTTTTGTAGCACACAGGAAATAAGTCTACAATGTGTGGTTTTACAGGGCCATGTCCCTTCCAGACCACATTGAGCACATGGGATGTTTTCAATTAGGATTTAGAAGACTTTGTTTCTATATGTGACAAGTATGCAACAGTAACAACAATCTTTAATCCTTTTTTCGGGATGGATTAATGTGCTAAGTCCCTTCAGTGTTGACCTCTTACGTAACATTGAGGAAGACACAGATTTTTCTCTTCAAAATTGCATGTGAAATTTGGCAGGAAATCTGTGCTCCTCAGGAGGAAAAAAAGTAGTCCCTAGTTTGACAATAACCTGAAGTTCTGGAATTTAAGCTTGAGGTTAAGTCCATGTGGTCACATGTGACTTTTCATTGCATTTTCCCAGTTTGGGGGATTTTTCCTGTGTGACCAGTCTTTGGCCATCTCCAAAATTTTGTTTGCTGCAGGACAACATCGTGCTGCTAAGAACAGAAAGAGGTTGAGTTCAAAGGCATTGAAATTGGTTGCACGTGGGGACATCAAACTCAAAATGAAATGAAAACAAGGGAGCACAGTCTATTGGCAAAGTCTTTGCAAAGAAGAGATGCCAAGAGAGAATGTCATCAGCATACAAGGAAAAAAAAAAAAAAAGCCAGTAGTGTAGAAATGAATATTCATTAGAACTGTACAAAGCCAAACGGTCACCTGTCCCAGGACTGTAAGCTGGTCAGCAGCCCTGGTCAGGATCCAGAAGTCACGAGGAGCATAGAGTTGTTCTAGTCATGGGGTGATAGGTCAAGTCTATGAAGATCTGACTTCAATTTCTTGTTCTTTGGTTTACTTGCCCAACAGTATTTATCTACCTCAAGTAGTGCTGTGAGAAATGCATTAAATGCAGCAGCACTTCGATATTTAAGTGATGGGGAAGAGACACATCACTACCGAGATGGTGCCAAGAGGTGTCAGGCCTTACGAAGATACAGGTTTTGTCCTTCTCCAGTTACTTGTTCCCTACATGTTAAATAATCTGAATTTATTAAAGGTTTTGTCACCCTTTGTAATTTCCAGGCTTCTTCACACAATTTTCTTTCATCCCTGGTCCCTGAATTCAGCACCTTTGCAGACACCAACCAAATACAAACATTTTGTAACAGCTCAGGGCTTCCCTCAGATGTGAAAGACCCATCGTTAACACCTCTACTTTGTCCTGTCCCAAGAAAATTCTGTGGGGTTGCCACCACCAAGTAATCAAGAAAGTTTCAGGAAAAAAAAAAACAAACCAAACTTGTTTCATCTTTGTCATTGCCACTAGCTTCAGGTGTGGTTTAGTTTTCTGAAGGCTGAGCATTGCTTCTGACTCCCTACTTGGCAAGTTAAGTTCACCATACTGACCAGTATCTTGTGGGCTTTTGTTCAGGTCAGTGTTTTCTAGGAATACTGCTCAGCAATTTGACCATCTTTTCTGCTAATTATATTGTAACACTTTCCAGTTTTGTTCCATTATGCGAGTGTCTCCAGTGTAACTGAATAAATTGCGCTAGTTTAACCCCACTGAATTAATTTCTGTCAGCTTCTGGCTATTACTTTTCCATCTCTATGGGTGTGTTGATTTGTAACGGGGAATTTGGGTTACTGAGTTTTGACTGGACTGGTTCATCTACCTATTCTATGAGTTGGCAAGCGGGGGTCGTTCCTTCGCCACAACAAATTCTCACTCCAACCGCCCGGCAGCAGGTGAGCAGCCAAGGGAAGCGGGGTGTTTGGGCAATGAACGAATTGCACTATTTTCTGCATTGCCCCAAGGCTCCCTGCAGATTGCGGATTCTGAGCTGGAAAGTAAAGGGAAAAGTGCTCAAGATGTTTTTTAACCATCAAGGAAAACGCTGCTTCCTGACAGCTGCCTGAAGTTTGCACCAGTGTGAGTTTTACCCCTTTTCCTATGTTCTAGCAACACTTTTGTCTGTGAACTACCACTGCCACTGCTGGCACCGCAAAGGTTTGAGTTGTGTCTCATGACAGCCAGCTGAATGTGAGCCAGCAGTGTGCCCAGGTGGCCAAGAAGGCCAACAGCATCCTGGCTTGTATCAGGACTAGTGTGGCCAGCAGGAGTAGGGAAGTGATCGTGCCCCTGTACTCGGCACTGGTGAGGCCGCACCTCGAATCCTGTGTTCAGTTTTGGGCCCCTCACTACAGGAAGGACATTGAGGTGCTGGAGCGTGTCCAGAGAAGGGCAACAAAGCTGGGGGAAGGCTCTTGAGCACAAGTTTCATGAGGAGCAGCTGAGGGAACTGGGGTTGTTTAGTCTGGAGAAGAGGAGCTGAGGAGAGACCTTATCGCCTGCCACAACTACCTGAAAGGAGGATGTAGTGAGGTGGTTGTCGGTCTCTTCTCTCAAGTAACAGGCGATAGGATGAGAGGAAATGGTCTCAAGTTGTGCCAGGGGAAGTTTAGATCGGATATTAGGAAAAATGTCTTTCCTGAAAGAGCGGTCAAGCATTGGAATAGGCTGCCCAGGGAGGTGGTGGAGTCCCCATCCCTGGAGGGGTTCAAAAAACATGTAGATGTGGCACTTCGGGACATGGTTTAGTAGGCATGGTGGTGTTGGGTTGATGGTTGGACTAGATGATCTCGGAGGTCTTTTCTAACCTGAATGATTCTATGATTCTAAAACCTGGCCTGCTGAAGGCCTTTGGGCAGGCTGGCACGGTCTCTCTTTGTAAGGCCGTGCATTCGGTTCTACTCTGCGAACAAGCTTCCTTCACAAGAATGTATTATTTTTTTTAATGTTTATCCGATGGCTCCCTCTAGAGAGAGGAACATAAATACTGACCAATTTCACATATTGAAGTTCTTGGCTTTGGTCACTTTTAGCCCTAGAAGTGGTTTCGTTACACTCACTCCCCATCAGACTCCTTGCCTTTTCAATGCCTTCTTTCTCTCATTGTCTAGATCAGTGCTGTTAGGTTGACTGCAGGAATACAGAGTTTTCAAGTTGTCTTATTTGCATTTTGAAATTATCATCTCCTGTAATCAGTCACTGGGTCTGCCCAAGTGCACCCAGAACTGCCTCTCCCAGCAAAACAAGAGATGGACGCCTGGTGGATGAACAGGGAAATACTCTGAGCTGAGCCAGAAGCGATCTGAAGCTTCCTGCTGACATTCAGCTCAAGAAGATGGTGGGTGGACATTGGCCAGCACTAATTTTTGAGAAGTAGGATCCGGTGTCGTGAGAAGGGGAGCTTGATTTTTGCAGGGCGTGTGAGAAAGCACCACATGCAAGGAATGGAAGAAGGGAGCGGTCAAAAGGACCTTATGGATTAAACTGGTTTATAGCTGCCCTTCTCCACTGGTGTCAACGACCACCAGGTTGTTTTCTGAAAGAGTAACTCCATGTTCACTCTCCACTGAGTTAAACATTGATTAATGAAAACTAGTACTGCTTCTACTGCTATGGCTTTAAAAAAATGCTCCATTATTCAAAAAGTACATTAGCGGTTGAACTGGAAATTGAAATGTCTGTGTTCCATGAAATAAATTGTTTACATTGAGTTTTTCAGCACTGACTTAAGTCTGTTTACATTCAAGTCTATAGTAAGAGTCCCCTCTTTGAGTCCAGGCAGGGCGTGTTCAGCATCCCGCCCGAGTCCTGTGTAAGGGGAAGGGGTGTCCCTGCGTGCATCTTCTCGTGGAGAGTTAGGACAGCACAAAAGCTGGCGGCTGTGCTGGTGCCAATGCAAACAGATGGTATTTGCAGGTTACTCCAAAATAGTGAGGAATATATGGGAATGCCCTGCTATGCAAAGGCGGACAACAAATGATTGTTTATACCTTTAATCAACCACCGTTTTTTGGTTTTGTTTTTTTTTTTACAAAGAATAAACATGGCCCAGAAATGAAACTTGAGAAAAGAGGAAATGTAGTTTACAGAATCGTCTATTATCTGTTACATTGACCTCCTAAAATTTTCACCCAAGGCAAAGAAACGTTTTGGCGGCCTCTGCATGACTGTGGCCAGTCCTGCTGCACGGCCGATGGGCCGAGCCTTTCCGTTAGGACATGGGGAAATGACTGCACACAGGCTGTGGCGCCGCATTCCTCCGTGCAAAATCCCCAAGAGCAAAAAAAAAAAAAAAAAGCCTTCGGAAGAGGTGACTTCACAAAATGAAGAAAACCGCGAAAGCTTTCAGAATGTGAAAAACAGCTGAGGTCAGAGTGTCCTAAAAGCCTGAGAACTGAGAGGAGAAGCGGAAAGGGAAGGGCAGCAAGAACAGCTGCTGCGCTTGGCCTTCGGCTCCTAAAAACCAGGCGCGTACTGAAGTCCGCAGCGTGCACCGCGTAGCAAAATGTGTGCCATGTTCTCTGGCTGGTAATCTGTCACTGGATGCTGTTTTTCCTCTTGCCCCTAAAAATGTTATAGGTGGCGCTAAATGTATTTGCTTACATGCAGGTACAAGTCATTGCGGATTGCGTTAACACAAAACATCTCGCTGGCTTTACAGCCACACGCTGTGTTTGCTCCTGTGGAAAAGGGCTGAAATAAAGCATCGCTGGGACTGTAATAACGAAGTGTGGGAGACACTGGATTTTGTTTCTAATCGCTGCCCCATTTTAATTCTTTTTCAATCAATCACAAGTGCTCTTAAATGATAGTCTGGCTCTTTTACACTGTGACCAAACTTTGATTAAAGCAGATTTCATACCTTTGGCTTCCTTTTTAAGCTGTGACTAAAAAGAAAAATACAGACTCTTCAAATACATCAGTACAGAACGAGGACTAAAATATATGTTGTGCACTTTTGGTTATTTTTGTGAACTATTTAAATACCTGTCATTAGCCTTTTCTTCTGTACTGCAGAGCTGAGAAAACAACTTGACTTAAATTCTCAAGTATGCAAACGTCTGTCTTAGCTTTGCAGCTTCTGGATAGAGAAACATAGTTACTGTGTGCGCTTTCAGCCATGCTCTTATTTTCAGTAACTGTATTTAAGAGTTTGAACCATGTAAAATGTTAATACTAGGCTTTTAGGAAATAAACATCTGTATAAGCCTTGCTGTCATTTTCTTTCACTGTAGCATGAGGAGGAGTTAAGTTTCTAAAATGAAGCAACAGTTTGAATGCTGATCCGGCCTCTTCAGGAAGAGCTGTGACAGCCTGACATCTCTCAGCCCTGCTTATCATGGAAAAAACTTATTTCAGGGTCTCTCTGACAGTAAAGCCTTTATTTCCAAGGAGACTGACAATGGGCTGAAAAGAGGGGTTTTTTTCTAAGCTGATACTTAATAGGATGTCTCTGAATAATGAGTAAATGCCATGAGCCAGTAGCATATCTTTTGGGAAACTAAATGATGTAAAGCAGCTGTAATGAGTTCTCCTCTGCCCACCAGCACAGCCTTTAGCTACCAGTCACTGCAGAGAGCTCAAGAACGCCTGCATTATATTTCTGCCTAGGACTTTTGTCCTACCACACCAGTCTACAGCCATGCGTCAAACAGTAGCACGACTTTGTTGGGTTCTGTATGCAGTTTGCTATCAAACACACTCAGTTCAGGAGAAAAACGAGTTACCGCGATCACTATTAATAGTCTTGGCTTTGCAGTGAATCTGAAATACGTAAGACAAAATGAATCCCACCTGAATGTCTTAGTCTGAGCTGGTTGTCTTCACCATCAGTAGAAAGACATAGGAATGTAGGGGTTGTTTCTTAAACTAGATCCAGCAAATCACTCTGAAAAAGCCTGTTTTTTCTCTCCTGATTTACAGTGAGAATCCCAATGAGTAATTCAAACATCCGCAAGTCAGGTCAGCAAATCCCATCCTCTGTGTTTGGAAATAAACAGTTCTAGGCAAAATACAACCCTCTCATCAGGAGGTGGACTTCTCTAAAACCTGTGCCCCCCTGTGTTCCCTTCCCACTCTTAATCCATTCATAATGATGAAGCAATTCCCTGTGATCTTTCACAGAAAAGGCAAGCACGCATGGTTTGGCTTAGCATGTTATTTCTTCTCATGCCTAGAGTCATGCAGCCATTTTTCTGCTGGATCCAACCATGTCTGGGTGTGGTATGTGTTGAAGCCTCCTACTTCATGGTGCCTTGACATAAGCAGGATAATATTCAGCCCTGGCTCCATAAAGTAATGTGGAAGGCATCTGGCAGCATTCCTAAATTCTTGCTGTTTAAACATGTGGAAGCAGATCACTTCTGCATACCAACATTGATTCATAGAGACTGACGGCCGTGAGGGATCCTTCCATTTAAACTAAGCAGGCGATGCAAGAGAGAGTTCCTGCATTCCCAGTTATAGGTTTAAGCCCAGTCACCCTCATGCAGTGAAGGAAGCCACCAACCTGTCACGTATAGTAGTTAAACACTGTTGAAAACTACTACTTTCCTGAAGTCTTTCATGAGGGCTACTGAAGGTACGCTCCTCTGCATTTCTCTGAACGTTTTAAAAGGTTTTGGGTAACTTCACAGAGCCTTGGGTTTTATTTTAATGCCTCCCGATTTTTCTTCCAATGCAAAGAACATAGCCTTACTGTGTCTTGAGACAGCAGGTGCGTATTCACAATGGGAGAGACTCTCAGCAGCAGAAAAAGAAGTTGCAGGCACCACTCTCCCCCACGATGAGAACACCTGAACACAATTTATTTTTAACAGGCCCATGGCATCCTACTTCCCCTCAACACCAGGTGTGCTACAGCACTGTTACTGTGTAATTAGAAGCTTTGTGGTTACGCTATTTCAGCAGTGACACTAAGTTCCTGGAGAAGTGGATTTAAACTTCTGGGAAAACTCTTCCAGCACCTCCATTAGCTTCTCCTCATCCTCCGGTGGACTGTGGGTGCTTGCCAGGGGTAAGTGTGTAGGGACTGGTTGCCTGTCTGGAAGACAAAAAAATAAACGTACCCATAAGGATTTTTTTTAAGTACCTCTTCTCACACAAAGGAAATCTTTCTGCTAGGCTCTATACTGCCCAAACACACCTCATGGTCTTGAAGCCAGGAAACTTACCTTCTCTAGGTTATCTGTAAACAATGTTAGTTAAGCATATCTTCCAAACCAGAAATTAAACTAATTTCATTTTTATTCCAGAACTAGAGTGATTGTGCTTTAGCACGATATGACTTAGACTGGGGAACAAGACCTCACGTGCAGCTAGGGACAGGACAGGTAAAGGGGAGGGTGTGTTTACACCTGCTCCCTGTCAGCAGTGTCACTCCCGTAGACAAAGACCAATAACTTAAGCTAATAATAACAACAACAACTTAACTCTGCTGCAGGCAGAGGTTGCTTTTTCAGCATGAGACAGGGTTTTTCCTTGCCTCCTGGTTAATGTTTGTAGTACTACACAAGTCACCCAGCTGGGACTTGGTAGTTTGGATTATATCTTAAAATGCTCACTTTCATCCTTAAAAATAAATGGTTAAATTCTAATTGCTAAAGAACTTGTGCTAACTGCTCCATCGCCACAAGTAACATGTATCCAACATAAAGATGTCTGACCAAATTTGCTCAGTTTGATGCTCTGGTTGGTCTTCCAAATCTCGTAACTCCTCACTCACTCTGTGTAAATATAGCTATAGCACCATCCATTCTAAGGGATTTTTCTCTGCAAAAACATGGTATCTAGAACCCGGGAACCTTATGACAGTGCTCTCGGATGTCTGTGAAGCAACCGTCCGAGTGCTGGTGCGGCACTGTTAAGGCTATTTAAAATAAGTCCAACTTCCGCAGTAGCCAGCCGCGACTAAAAGAACAAGCTGTTGCAACACTGGGCAGCAGATTTCTCTGCAAACCTATCGGGCTGCCATCAGGCTTCCCAGGGGAGCAGAGATGTTTGCTCTTTTAAGAGTAAATGTTGTAACTGGCTGCGCACACCACATAGCCTCTGCTTATGGAAAACTCTGGAGAGAGAAGAGAAACATGCAGAGGAACATTCCCTTCTCCATCACTGAATATGAACTGCTTCCTACCTAACGTACTGCTTCTAGTAGCCTGTGCTAAAGTTCGGGAACTATGTGTGAAAGCCAAGTTCAGCATCACGGGGAAGATGCTTCTAGTCCTTGGAAAGCAGGACTCTGTCAAACATTTTTTATTTATTTTGGCAGATGCAGAGAATTCTGGTTGTACGAGTCATGTTCTCACCATTTTTTTTTTTTTCTAAGGAAAAAAAATATTTGCTGGCCTTGGTTTGCACTCAAGGGGAACAGAATAAAAGAGAACACAGGAAATGGACGGAATGTGCGAGTGATTCAGGAAATGACTGTCTAGGACCAGAAGAACAGGGTTTGTGGTAAAGTACTCCTGCACACAGAGCCCTTCACTGAAAGGGCCTGAAGAGGGCCCGTACTAAGCTGTGGCTTCCAAAGGGCAGTAGGAGAGAGAAATAACTGACTTCATCACTATTTGATATACATGGGACATGGACACAGGACTTTTCTGGCAGCCTTAAGAGCAGTCATGCCAAGACCAAAGCTCTCAAAAGTAATTATCTACAGCTAGAGAGCCAAGGTGTGTTCCTTGTTTGCTAAAGCTGGGGGTAGGCAAAGGCCAAAGGCAAGAGTCTCGTGGAATTACGATCTAGGGCAAAAACAACTGAGCAGAAGCATTAGGACCAGAAGACAGTGATAAGATTGCAAAAAAGACAAACCCTGGTTCTGCAAAGACGACTGACCAGCTGGGATGCAGGGTTTCTGTGTGCACTGCATGATGACATGAAAAAGGTCTGGTTAAATATCTGTCAGCCAACCCTGTGTGACTGTCTGGGAGGGGACAGAAGGGACAAAGTCAACTCAATTCCAGAAAAGTCTGAATTTTCTGCATGCTGTGCCAGAAATTCAGTGGATCAGGATTTGAGTGCCACATCCAGCAAAAGTACTGGGCTGCTGTAAGCAATTACCCTGAGCTTTTCCTTTCTCCCACCAGGACTGACTTGCATCACCATTAAGACATCTCTGCTTCCAGCTGCTCCTAAGAAGCCCGTCATTTGCCTGGGAGAAAAGAAAGGTTCTGCCCTATTTTTCCATTCCCTATGCTTACAGTGCCAAAAATGCCACTGTGCTCAAGTCTCTGCCCAGCGTTAGAGACAGGGGGAGTTGGCAGTTTTAACCAGCGTGGAACAGTAGGAAGAAGAGCCTGTCAAAGCAAAGCCAATCCCCAGTGCTCTGTGAGAAGGATGCAGGTTTCCCAGCATCATAAGATGCTGTTTGACTGCTGTGATCCACCTTCCCTTGGCACAGTCCCGCATACAGCCATTTCCATTAAAAAAAACCCCAACCCTCCCTAAAGAAATGCTTTGAAGACTCTATCAGCTACTCGAGAGGACAAAAGCAGTAACAACTTAACACGGTCATTCTCTGGTTGCAGAACGCTCACTTGAAGCTTCAGTCTTGGCACGGTTTTGAGAAATACTTCATCCTTCGAACAAGGA
Source organism: Scopus umbretta (assembly GCA_013400535.1). NCBI lineage: Eukaryota > Metazoa > Chordata > Aves > Pelecaniformes > Scopidae > Scopus > Scopus umbretta. The sequence continues at coordinate 38,845 of VZTL01074569.1, forward strand.
TTGCCTGGTGGAGCCTTCATCCCCTTCCAGGCCAAGCACAGATCTACAGTTCAGGCAGCTTAGGGATCTCCACTCTACGCAATGTAAGACACTGCCACCTTACCTTGGAAGAACAGGCCGCTTGGTAACTTTATTGCTTCAGATGAGACCGCCAACCATACAACAGTATCGGCTCCCTGGGCCTCTGTGCGCAGAGTATTCTTCATCTTCTGATAGAAATCTGGCATTGATGATCGCACAGCTAGAAAGAATAACAACGGAATGGTGGTCTGCCATGCAAGGCTTTTTTGATAAAAAAAAAAGAGCAGCTTAAAATTGCCATTGTGAGTACAGGAAGAAGACAAGGCATCTCAGAGTTCATGAAAGAACGAGTATTTCCCCATAGCTAGGATTACGATGACTTGTGGTGGAATAGTGCTAAACTGCCAGATGATCCACCAGTTGTTTGTTTGGGTCAAATTACAGGGACAAAACTAGTAGGAGCTGAGAACAGGATCAGTGAGAGTTCCTGAGCCAATTCCATTCTAAACTGCAAAGAAGTAAGACATGAGAGAAACAGAAATACCAAAACCCGGGTATTCTACCAGGATTTTTAGCTCTTATTCTCTCACCAGTTTTAGGAAACCAATTGCAGCATGGTATTTGAAAAACTGTGTGGTGAACAGTACCTACACCAACAACATAATTAATGTTTAAACTCTGGTATCTTTTTATTTTGTCCAACAGGTGATGATTGAAGGCCCATCCCCTGCAGCTGTTTATTTTGGGGGGTTGAAGAGTCCTTGAACTTTAAGGTGGGATAACTTTATGCTTCATTAGGTTTGAAACCCACAAAGGTTGTGCAAAAATAAATATATTTTAAAGAAAAAGAAACAGTAGGATATTTAGTTGGAAAGGGCAGTTTTCAAGCATAACATAGATGGGGTAAATGCTTCTGTCATCAGAAACAAATTTGAGAAACTGCATCCCTAGAAAAGGCCTGGAGATCAGATTGCTAGTCTGCATCCCAAGCTTGGGTGTTAGGTGCTGGTAACATATAGCGGGACACAACATTGCATACTGGACAACTGATGCCGGCCCGCCTGCTGAGACAGTCACTGAAGAACAGCTGCAGCTCAGACAAAGGGCTGCCTGGCCAAACATGCTGCTTCTCGATGGCAGCAAATGTTTAGAGGAAGAGCAGAGGAACAGGGCTTGAAAAATGGTGCGTGCTCCATTCTCCTATAGGCCCTTGCAAATTCCCAAGGTCTCCACATATGGTATTCACAGAGACAAAAGCTCTTATCTGTGTCTTTAACGGTCCCACTACAAACGTAACTGAAAGGTTAGCTTCGTGCACCATGGCTCTGCTGTGCGTTTGCGCGGGGCTGGAACCATCCATTGCCCATTATTATTCTCTGGCTATAGGCAGATAGCAGACGCTGTGCAGAACAGAGCTACCAAGGGGGTACAAAACTACTTCAAGCACCAGTTTGGAGCCAAGAAATCACTGCACCTGTTAGAAAAATCTACCAGGAAGTCTTATTTCTCTTTGCTTTTAGAGTAATCCTGAAAAGAAAAAAAAATATACCTGGAGTGTCCGCCCAGCCGGGGTGCATAACAGAGAAATGGATGTTTCTGTGAGCTTTTGCCCATTGTTCTGTCAAGACAACTTGCTGTCTCTAGGATAGAGCAAAAAGAGCCAGACTAGCATTGAGTTCAACAGCCTGTCCACCAAGTTAGTTCCCAGGGAGATAAACTACACCAAATATGCTGTAAATATCAGGGCATTTACGTATAGCAGAAATATACTCTTGCTCATCCTGCCTGGATTTACTGGGTAATTCTGTCAGAGACCACCACAGTCACTGCAATCCATATCCTGGCCACAAGCTTACTTTTAAAGCGGTTGCACTGCTTTTACTGACCCCGTCGACTTGCTGCAGACTGTATGTAAGAACTAAGCAGGCAGAAAGAGTTTGTCAGCTAAAGACAGTTTTCACCCTTGAGACTTAAATCAAATCAAATGGAAGTCTAGCCATGCTCTCCGCACAAGGTGGTATGCACTCAGAAGTGCATGCCATCATACTCCCGAAGATTACAGCTCTGTACAGGTTGGATGCAATGGGAAAGCAACAGTGAACAGCAAGCTTTTTGCAAAGCAGATGGTATAAGCCGCCTAGCAAGCAAGTGCTGGGCTTTGTTTTCAAAGCCACAGACTGTACCTTGTTTTGTGCATACACCATGGTTCCATCAAATGTCCCGCTTCCCGACTGCAAGTCAGATATGTTTAATTTTTGAACTAGCATGCCCCCCGAAGAGACAGTTATCTGTAATCAAATGAACGAAAAACAAATGAATGAAAAGCAAATGGATGAAAAACAAAGCCAGGGACTCCCCATAATCGCACTCATGCACATGCATGCGATGTGGTCTTCAGGACATATTTTGAAGTGCCTGGGAAGAGGATTCTTCTGCATACTCTTTGCACCACGCTTGGGCTCATGTGGGGAGCATACCTGGAGATGAGGTGGAAGACAGAATTTTTTTTAGAAAGTGATTTTCATTCAAAGTAGTGCGGACTCCAACACGGAACTTTGTGCTTCTTCCTTTTGAAAAGTAATTGGGAGAAAGAAAATAGCAGAATAGCACTATTTGTAGTGTATGTTTAGCATTTACAGAAGCTAATTAGGAAACAACAGTCACTGTACAAAACTTGGGAAACCTCATTTAAAGAACATACCTGCTGTCCAGTTTTATACATAGACTGGTAAGGTTCTTTTATGCCTACACTCCTGTTCTAGGTTTTTTACACTATGCTGCAAAAGATAACTGACCCCAGGGAAAGTAAGAAGGGAAGTTTCCAAAGGAAGTGTTTTACTCTGCTTTCCGGTTGAGGGTAGCAGGCAGGATCTTTGCCTTGGAGAAGGAGGTGGTTGTTAGCAAAATCCAAGAGGATTCTAGAGATGCTTACAGGATTATAACTAACCCTGCATTGCTAGCACAGTCACAGAAATGCTGTCACAAACCAGAAGGTAAGAGCAGCAAAACACCATTTTTCCAACAGCATTGCAAACTCACCACTCTGGCATCAGCTTCTTTTTCCAGGAGGGGCAGCAGGGCAGTTGTCAGAATGTATGTACCTACAAGTCAGACAGACACCAACATTAACTCTTCCTTGTAAAAAAGCTTTCTTCTCTCTCCATCCCCTACCACAACATCTCTTTATTTCCAAAACTTTATCTGAATTTAATAATTTTCTTGCTGCTTTACCTGCAATATGCCTATCCAACTTGTAGTGGTCTGCGTATTTCTCAAAAGGCACATCAGCTATTTTATAGACTTTTATGTTTATTGTACCTGTAGAGCAAACTGGTCACTACATTCCAGCCATGACTGTGAAAGCAAAATGGCTGAGGTATGGATTTCCTTGTGGGTGAGGTGCTGCCAAGGAAGAAATAGAAAAAGCATTTCCTCTCCATTTGTNGAAAAAGCATTTCCACTCCATGTGTGGCATATACACACATATCTACGCCGGGTCACGAACAAGAGAAGGAAAGTGTGCTTCACACTGGTGTTTCTTTGGCCTTTGCATATGCGCTAAAACTCATCCAGTTTTACATTCTCACTATGAAATCACTCAGAGTGCCCTGACACTTCTGATTCATGTTGCACACAAAAAATGCTTCTTAAATCCCCAGCATGACTATTACAGAAGATAAGGAACCCTTGGGGGGGAAAATATTGATGTTGCATGCCCAAGGCTGAGCTAAAATTACGTGGGGAAACTGAACTGTGTCCTTCCCCACTTTAATTGTGTTCATTTAGCATAGACTTGTACACACCACACAAATATATTCCATTACAGCTGTTACCATGACCAACAAAGTTTGTTATTCAAAACATTGTTTGACTGCTAGCGTGTTTGATTCAGACACACCTAGCAATGTTTCACCCGCTTAAGTGCAACAGGGATTTTTGTTTGTTTTTCTCTCTTCTGAGATATTTTTAATTTTTTCCCCTTTAAACTGTATTTAAAAAAAAAAAGCTTAATTCAAAATGAATCTAGCCCCACTTAGTCTAGTGTTTCTTCACTGAGTATAATACTTCCCTCTCGTCTCTTCACAAATGGCTCTAGTTCAACAATTCTATGTCAGCGATAAACATATTTTTTTCCATGAGCTACCAAGGCCATGTTTTTCACTAAACATGAAGACTTCAGCATGTGTCTTTATAACCTCTCTTCCACAGAGGCAATGAGATCACCCAGTTAAAATACAGCATGTTTATAAATACGCTACCAAGAGTCAAACATGTTACATGCTTGGTGAACAAACCGTTCATTTCTCCTGTCAGTCACAGCAGTCTTCATTTTCTCTATAGAATCAGAGGCACATCCATACGCACACAATATATTTAAAACCCTGGCAAATCAAACAAAGTGAACGCACAGCAGATGAGTAAATGCAGCTTGTCTTCAGCAGAAGATGCAAGCGAAGGCAGTTGCCAGTGAATAATGAGAGCCTGTACGTCTCCCCTGGTAGAGGCAGGGAGGCTGAATGATGACATCATTAGGACAAGAACTACCGCTGATTGTCATGGGAGACTGGAGACTGCCACTGTGTTAAAATAAAATTTAAAAAAATAAAAAACCACCCCCAAAAAACCCCAACACATTTCGGTACAAGCTGAGAGCCTGTATTAAATTCTGATTTGCTATGGATTCTTCAAATGCAAAGTAACACCATATCTTGGTTAAATACACTGCATTTCCTAAAGGCAGAGCTGCAATGCACCAGCTATGAGGATGCTTGATTTTACTGTCCTGCAGATCAGTTTACACTTTTAAGGGGCTTCATGTTGGTTTGTTAATTCTAAAGGGATGCAAAGATGAACGCATTAACACTGCCTCATTAACAACTGGGGTTTGTTTTGTTTTCCAGCTGGATGAGAGAAATGTTCAAGGCCAAAAATCCTGCTTATAGCAGCTACAGCTTGTCAGAAGTTTATGGGCTTACTTAAAACCACAAACTAACTGCAAAGCCAGAGTCTCCTCTCTTCCTCAAATTTATTAAGAATTCAGGAAATCCCACAGAGCCAGAGCATTCAATCTTTTTGCCCCACAAAACCACTTGCTCATTTGCTTTGAGACAGAGCACAAAAAGACAAGTTCTGACCCCAGCTTCCTATCGTAAAGCCCTAGTATCTCTGAACACACATGTATGCAACACATCAGGCATTAAGACAACCATTTCATTTCTCCCACTACTAAATATTTCACCAACTATTGTCCCCGTTCTAAGTGTCCTAACACAAAAACTCCTTAGTACTTTAACAAATATACTTGGATATTATGATTTTTTATTTGCATGGGCTGGTCTGTCAGGCAAAACAGCCTGGACAAGAAGTTTAGTACGATAATAGTAGAATAAATATACCTTATAAATAAGGTATATTGTTGTTTGGAATACATCATCATCAATTGAAACCTCCACATTTTTATTCATGTAAAAGCAGGCATGTAGTTTGATAGTACATTCAAACAAATAGGAACAATGTGAAGCCTTTTGCCAAGCACAGCTGTATTGCAGCATGCAGTAATACAGAAATGAATTTCTAAATAAAAGGGGAAACCGCAAATGAATGCATTGCCTGTCACAGTCCTTATAAAATCATGAATAGCATTAACAACATAAAAACAAAAAAGGAAAATATTCTTATTTTTAGTGAAAAAACCCAACCAAACAAAAAAAACCCAACAAGCCCCAAACCTTTGCAAGGAAAACCAAAACTGATTTGGTAGAAGAAACTACACTCTCCTCCTCCCCCACTTAAGGAAATTAAGACATCATCCAAATTGTATGTCCTTTTGCTAATAATTGATTATGAATATCAATGTACTGGACGTCTGCTTTTCCAAAATGAATGTTTCAGCATTCTAGTATGTTTCCTTGACACAAAAATCATTTTTATCTGTTAAAGAAACCTCCTCCCACAGAGCTTAGTTAAAAAATGGCAAAGCATATCAGATGTGATTAACACTTAATTATCACTGTGTTCAAACTACAGTTTTTTTTGATGGTTTTTGTTTTGTTTTGGTTTTTTTAATTGTTTAAAAGACCAAGAGAGAACACAAAGGTGTATGGAGGGAAAGGTGATGATCAACAGTGATGTGCCTTGCACTGAAAGAATTAAGCACTGGGTATCTCAGTGATCCTGCTCCTCCTCTGAGAGGACCTTTGGGATTCTTTTAGAAACAAAGGAAGACCTTTTTTTCCCAGAAAACAAGACATGACACTACTCTTGGGGGATTCTGGAGAAAGCGTTTCCTTGTCACAAGCAGATAGTCTGTAAATGGAGATGCTCAGCCTTGAGGCCGCCACATTTGCCAGTGCCTGTTCCCCAGCAGGTCTATCCACGACAGAGGAGGAACCGAGAGCCCTCTGGGACACACGGCAACTGGGAGCAGGATGTTTCTGTCTGAACAGTTCCACTGGACTATGGCCTATTCCTTGCACAGGTCTGAGTGCCTGTGGAAAATAGCATGCTACTTTGAGTTACTTGCACAGGGGAAACTCAAGCAGCAGCCTCTCTTTCTCACGTGCATCTCAGCTCCCTGCCTGCTGGGTCTACGAGTACACCTACAAGGCAGTGCTGGACATGTGGCTGTACTACCTACCTCCATTCGTGACTGTGTGACAGAAGTCAGACTGTTATATGTCACCTTTCCCTGCCATTGGATGGTATACTGTCTACACGGCCTGAAAGCTTGGCTCCCAATGGTGTAAAGGTGGAGGGGAAGACAAAAACCCAAAACCAACAAAAAACCCAAAACCAACAAAAAACCCAAAACCACAACATTTTTTAATGCTATACAACATTTTGCTTTGAAAAGGAGTATGTCTGTGCCATAAAGGGGTCCAGCAGGGTGAATTCAGGAGCTTGTTCAGAAGCAGGAGGAATGCAGAAGGGGGTGAGTAAGCATCCAGTCCATCACCCACACATGCAGGATTTTGTCTTGCCCTCAGTGAACTCTGCTGAGGCGAAGAGTTGACTAGAGAAACCTACTGGACAAGCTACATCCCTGTTCCAAGTAATGAGGTTTGACACGGTACTTGCTAGCCATGTTTTCTCCAGTTAAAGAGGCTCCTGGGATTGATGCACAATTTATTTTAAAGATAAACATCCTCTCAACATTTGCTTTTCTTTGGAAAAATTCCTGTAAGTTTTAGGTCTTGGAGCTGAGCTCACATAATAGGAAATCATGCATAATACAGTGTAATTAAAACCTTCATATAAGGAAACAGCGACTCCACCATTACACACCATTCAACTAACTCTATCATATGGTAGATGAGACAGTGCAGGTTGTGAGTCTGTGCATTACACTTGGTATTTCCAGTAAAGGCAACGAGCAAGGGACTTAATGAGAATACGCTCTGCTCATACTCCCTCCCTCCCAAGTGCTGATCACAGTAATGTTAAAGTTTCATGTTTACTTGCTTAAAAACAAAAAAAGAAAAAAGGAATCACCATGCATCCCTTGTGGCCCATTTTGTAATTGCTCTACTTGCTCTGAGATCTTCTCAATTTAGTTGAATAATCTGATAGTGTTCTAATTAACAACTCCAGTTTTTAACTCCATACAGTAAACTCCTCTGTCAACCTGTATGAGCAGTAAATCAGTGGTTTCACAATGATGCAAGGATAGAAAATGAGGAGCTGTTGTGGAGACAGACATTCAATCTGTACGCCAAGTTATTTACAAAAAAAACCAAACCCAACAACCTACAGAAATCAGCTTGTCTGCTTCATAAACTCCTAAAGTTAGGCTACCTTTTGCATGACCTGAAGCAGAAGCTGAGTAGACTCTATAGAAAACACTATTGATAGGTCTGGCAGGAAGGTAGCTCTGCACTTTCTTGCAATAGTTAGTCCACCATGGACCTCACCATCTCTACCACAGCATAACCGAAGTGAAAGCTATTCCCATGCAAGGGACAGAAGTCTACACTGTGTTAGACACTGGTCCTTCCCAGTGTCTTTCTGTACTAGAACATGAAACTAAGCAAAACACAGAACAGTCCTAACAGAAAATATAAATGAACATTGTGAAGGCAGACTTCCAAAATGCTGGCGTTACAACTCAGCTTTAGCCTGCTAAAACCTGGAAGGCTCCTTACGATTCATGTATTTCAGACTTGGACATCAACAGGATATCACATATAATAATAGTACATGAACACATACTCCTATCTGCTTTACACATTTAAGGTGACCCCAAAACCTGTACTTTGAAATTGATTTGTAAAGAAAACTACAGCTTCAGCAGAAGTAATATTGTAAAGCCACTACCTTTTTATAAGATCAAATTAATTGATGATGCAATTATACAGACCCAAGTGTCTCGGTGGATTCTAGAACAGTTTTTTCTTGATGTTCTATCTGGCAATTAGTGGTAAATTGTTGGTGAGGTTTTTAATCTGCTAACATTCAGATAAGGGCATGCAGCCAGCACCACACTCAGTGAAGTTTTCCATCTGCCTGAGCTTTGCAGTATTATTAGGAACAGTGTTATTTCAACTGTGAAAAAAGTAGGAACAAAAAAAACAAAAAAAAAGCCAACCCACTTTTATTATACAGATTTCAATGGCTCATTCATCTGGTAAAAATCAGTTAAATTGGCTTGCTTTTCTTACGTCCAAGTCTTTTTT